>NWSH02000019.1:3368673-3387498 GCA_002382865.2 Heliothis virescens
TATGACAAGATGGTCACCCATCCACGGACCGAACGCGCCAAGCGTTGCTTAACCTTATGATCGATCGATCCGCGCGGCTTTGACTTACCCACGAGCTCTTCATAAGCACTTGTATTTATTGGAATTAAATAAACATGGAAACTATTTACATAATTTTATGTGGTTGCGCCAATTATCTGCCTCACGAGACACGGTTATAAGCGAAAAACCTAGCATATTATTAAACTTAAAACAAAATGTTGAATTTTACATTTTCATGTTCACAGAAAACGCTGTTATTTTAAACTTTAGATAATATTTTGACGTCTTGAAATGTATGAGAAACTTTTGATGTGGCGTACCTCATGTAGATGAAATAACACAAAATGCTGAGCAAGAATACAAAGTTCTGTATTTTAGAATAGAAATTTGATATTGAATAAATCAGTCTTATGTCCGTCTGTCTGTCGGGGCTCTTCTGTGATATTGTCGGAAGAATGATAAAGGACAGATTTTAATAAATTATTCTAATTTTGTAGAGAAAAGCTTAGGAAACTTCAAAGGTAACAAAAATCTGTTTTAAAAGGTTAATGTGCTTTTTGTTTGTAACATTAGCTACAGGATGGTAGAAAAAAAAGAAAAAACTTATGAATAGTAGTTACGGTTTATTTCGTGGTAGGTAGGTAGGTGTCGGTTGAGCTGGGAGTGAGTTCGAATATCGAGCGCGTAACGAATTTTAGTTCGCCGGTAGAAACACCACTGTCCTGGATCAGTAGCCGGTTGTGTAGATAGGGTGCTCGCAGCTCCGCAGCGGCACAGCCGACGATGCTGCGGGGTAGGCCCGTTGACTCGGCGTGAAGGTCACGAAGGTCACGTCGACTCGGACAGTAGAGAAGAAGGTGAAGAAGAAGAAGAAAGCAGCTAGGTGTTGGAAGAACCCTGGAATTCGGTAATTGGTCGTCTTAGTTAATGACCGAATTCACGCCATGACTGCGACATCCCGATATCCACTAACACGGTCAACCAAAAAGGAAGCAGTGATCTAGCACTAAGCAGCTATCGAGGTGCGGCAGCCTAGGCAGCGTGGTACAGTAGCAAAAGCATGAAATTATGTTGATTTGCAAAAGTAATTACTTTAAAGTTAACAAACAGAAATATAAAAATAATTAAAACATGTAGGTAGGTAAACACTACTGGTAGAATTTTAATTTCGAGAACAAAGAAAAATGTATGACCTCTATAAGAAGGTCAAAGTCAATTTGAAATAACGGCTAGTAGATGACAATATAGTATTTAGGTACTATATTAGCATTTTAAACATAATATGACACAACACAAAACATTACTACTTGATTTTAAACACTTATAACTGATTTAAAACATTAAGGAAACAATTACGAACAAGGGACAATGATTTTTGAAAATAGCAAGTCATGCACTGGTTAGCTACATAGTTAGCGTAGTAAATATTCGTTTTGCAACACTCACCCGATTTGGGGTTTCACTGAATTTAAATGCACTTAGAGGAATATAAATTAAAAAAAGGTGCAAATTAAAATAATTAAAACAGCTGTTTAAAATTAGAAAATTAGAAAGAACAAGTGACGTATAGGCGTCTGTTCGCTGTCGCGTGGTAGGCCGTGTGTTCCTTCCAAAATTGTGGAATATTCCCTAACCAGCGACGACTCGCAGTCTAGGTGGTAGGGATTGTTCTTAGAACCGGTTTCCGTGACGCGGCTAGCTATCGCGGCGTGCGGCGCTCGGCTCACGGCTCATTATATTACATTTAGTATTTTATTTTGAATAGGTTTATGACGATTTACTATTTATTAGTACTCTAAAATAACGTACAACGTTACATGTTTTTAGCCCCCCACTCAAATAGAGAGGTGTCATTTTGACCGCTATGGGTATCTGTCTGTCGCACCGAAGCTCTTAAATGGATGAACTGACTGGGATGCGTTATTTTTAATGAAAGCTGTTTTTTCAGCGGTTGATTTGGACACGTTTTTAATTCTCTAAAATGCACCAAAAGTATGTATATTTGTAACAATTTTTTAATATATTTTGTTTTTATTTTATTTTTAGATACCGCATAAACCAAATTATAAAAAAGTGTGGTCCTACAGGCCCCTAATAATATCTAAAATTATTTCCAAGTCACATACATAATTATCACTGCGCAGTCCCTTACTTCATCCAAAATATGTCCAGAAAATCAGAACAGCGAACAAAAATGTACGTTTGTTCATTACATTATTTTTGTTTGCCAAAGCTAAAGGTAATTACGAACTTTTTTGTTAGTTAAGCTCTTTATCGTATTACAAACATGAGAAAAGTTTCTCAACTCTGTAACTGGTATGTTCTGTATAAGGCTAATGAGTCTTACCTTTAAGACGTGAGGGGAATGCTGACGCTTGTATTTATTTATAGAGGGCCTAATCACCCGGTGGAAAAGGGATCCTTGGAGAATTTGTTTCTGTTGAATGCTGTGTGAAAATAGATTTTGCTTGAAATAACTATTTGATTCCGCGCGGCAAAAAATATATCGCACGGTTTTAGGTGTCATTGTTTGTACAGACAACTTCTTCAATAGATTTTCAACTTTATCACAACCCAGTTATCCGGGCAACCTGGCACCCTTTGGTAAGACTGGTTGTCAGACTTTCTGGCTTCTGACTACCCGTAACGACTGCCAAAGATGGTAGCACCATACCAAAATATTAGATACGTCTTTTATAAAGCCGATATCAATTTTAAAATTATTCCATTTTCAAACGCCATCCAGTTCAAAATTGGAATATACAAAAAAAGTTTGTTCTCAAAAGAACAAGCAATGATGTAGAAACAGCCTGGCTGGCATCGAGGAGGTTCAATAATGAGATCCGAGTCCTAACGAGTCTGTGGTGCGCCGCTGACGACGGCGACGGCCATGATTGTGACGATCTGCCGCTTAATTTTAATGAGCCTGTGTTTCGTAATGATGTTTGTACGTATTTTTCAAGGATGAGGTTTTGTGTGTGTGAATTTTCAATTATTTTGCTCCGGGATTCAAAATTACATAACGAAGGATTGTTTCAATAAACAAAAGTGAAATTCGGTTTTAATTTCTCAGGATTTCTCACCATTATAATGATTCGATCCCTTCACTGTAATTTCTTGAGTTTTCTAAAATTATATTTTGCATTTTCCTTAAAACAAAAATCCGCATTGCGATATAAAAACATTATCCAAATACCGAAAACCACCAACGCAACTCACAGACGCACTTTATTTAATTAAAATATTCAACTAAAAATAGACGCAATGTCACATGAAATTCAGTTGAAATTTCTACATCTGCACCAGCTCAGTATAATAATTTGAAAAGCCGAAGTGCTCACGAACCCGCCTTGAATATAATTGGTGCTCCAAATGAGCCACGGACGCGAATGCAATTAGTCGTCGAATAAAAGAACTGGCCATTGTAAATATTTATACAGCCAATTAACCACCCTGGAACAGATAATGAGTATATTATATAACTATATTTATGTAAGTAGGTAATCTGCCCGCCCACTTCCGATAATCGATGACCGATTTTTGTAGGAGAAACATTCACGTTGATAACAAATAGCAGTAGTGTAACGCACACGTCCTATAAAATGTCGGTCAGTCAGGATATGAGCCCGATTATATTTATTTATTTGATTTGGCTTCACAAGCCAATTACATAAATCAGAGAAAATATTTAAGATAAACAAAAAGGTACAAATAAAAGTTTAAAAATAAAGTAAAAGTAAGTAGCTAAAACAACAGTAAAAAATAAAATAAAATATAGAAAAAAAAACATATAACACAAAATAACAATTAGCATTTGTCTTCACAAAATTTTACCTGTTATTATCTGTATTACAAAATATAGGCATAATTTAGTTTAGAAAATCAGGAACATTGTATAGTCGGCAACAAAATTGCTTTATCACATTTAGAACTGCCGTTTGAATTGGTACATACCATCACTAAATAATAATTGACAGTTTTTCTAAAATTTGTTATCAATGCTTTTGCCATCGCGCTATTTGTTTTTGTTAAAAGTAAAAACAGATGAAAAATATAATTTGATTAATGAATTAATTACAAATTGTAACTACTTAATATTCCGAATTAATATTAGCAGAGTTCGACTTAAAAACCAGTCACGTTTCGGTCTCTAATAAAAAGTATAGAATGCTTGCTTGTTGCTGAATTTAATGACGGCTACATTACCTGAAAATCGTGTGACAATCAACAGTGTTCACTGAAACAATGGCAGCACGTGCGTAGGAAGAAACCTTTATCAGTTTTTTTAAATCTGAAAGTTATGTCAAATATTCATACATTATGTACCATATAGATCATAACTATAGGCAATACTTAAACAACAAACACATAACGTTTCTATTAGCACAGTCGGAAAAACATGTCGATATAGTTATCGGTATTCTATCAAAATAGTTGTATTTTTAATGTTATAACCTCAAATACATTTACAGTTTTTACCAAAGCTAATATTACATACATTAAAAATATTTCATAAATAAATATGAATACTTAGCAATAAATTTACACAATATATTACAAATATGTAGTGAATGTTATATGAAATGCATATGGTCATCGTTCAGCTAAAGGAATCACAAAACTATACACCAACAATTACTCGAATTTTTAAGCCACTTAAACCAGTAAACATACTATGACAAGCGTCCCACTGGGCCAGACAAGGCCAAAAGGGCCATAAATAAGCCTAAAATTTACACAAAAAAGCCTACAGGTAAAAATTGTTTTCACCAGCATGGTTTAGGTGTTTTCAGGTAATTAATCTCTCAAATCCAGGCGGAATTGAAAATAAACTAGGCTACTCGTGGATACGTAACTGAGAATTATTTCACAATTCAATTCAGCTTTGATAAATAAACTGATTAGATGCCAGCACATCAACCTACCTCAATATGTCAAACTTCAATCGATTTTCAACCTTATCACTCTACTGGAAGGTTAATGTTTGATTGGTAAAATTTGACAGTTTCGGCTAGGTTGGCCTTCTCTCGCCTGTACGAAACTTTTTGCTGACCTTACCTATATTAATTGGGCAAGGTAGGTATTTTCGTATATTCTAAGCAGATTCATTTGTTTTGCTTAAAATTGGCAGGTGATTCATATACGACGATATAATCCGCTTTGCGTCATCGAATGGTGCCATTTTGCAAGTTTTTAAAACATATCTTATAAAGATTCTGACCATCAATATTTATCGACCATCTTTGAGTGTAAAAAGACAAATACATAAAAGCATGTAGTGATTTAGCTTGCGTTTAGATGAATGAATGGGTATAGGAGAAAAGTGTTGTACCTTGTATTATAAAAGATACAGGTACTCCAAAGGTTGATTTCAATGCAGCCACAATTTAAAACTGTAAAGGTAGGATAGCACCGAAATATTTACGCGCATTTGACCGCGAACAAAAAATGACTAGACTACGAGTCAGCCCGAGTTCACTAGCATGTGTCCGCGCACAAATAAATTAGAAATCTTATTAAATTAGAAGAAACATTTTGCTGCACGCCGATGGAATCTCTCCTTAATAAAAACTTCACCTGTAAAATTATATAATAAATGATATAAAATTTTTCTTCCTAACAGCGTTTCCCTAATCGCTTTCCCAGTAGCTGTACTTAATACTTTTATACGCTCATACTTCATAACCTGTCAAGCTTAGCCGTTTTAGCTAAAGAAATATGGTGTTGCCATGTAATATTTATGAAGACTAGTTTCTAACCGCAGCGTCACCCGCATTTTACAATAACTTATGTTTTTTTGTAAGGAACTAGATTTGCTATCACTACATAAATATTATATCTATACTAATAATATAATCTATACTTAATAATACAAAGCTGAAGAGTTTGTTTGTCTGAAAGTTCTAATTTCTGGAACAACTGGCCAGATTTGAAAAATTCTTTCAATTTTAGTTAGCCCATTTATCGAAGTAAATAAGCTGTAAATTATTTTTTATCCGTGTCGCGGAGCAGTTCCCAAGGGACGCGAGTGAAACGCTAGCGGAAGCTAGTATTGAATATATTATGTAGTTATACCTACTCTGAGTCTTATTATTCGTTGTAAGGAAAACTTGCCGAACTTATTTTCATGTGGTTTTCACTATTAGCTAAAGTGATTTATAAGGAAGGTAATTTCAGTATTTAAGAGATTAGCCGGAACAAATGACGGAATAGTTCTAACAATTACGTATTTTCCATTTTATTTCTAATAGTATTATTACAATTTTGAATGTCATAACCACATATTAAGTCATAATCATAGATTATGACATAGCATTTATAATCCGCGTTAAACTTTTTGTCGTCACCGAACCTTACGCGAGTGGCTGCGCAGAAACCAATTCTAGGTATGCTGATATATACAATTGTTTTTTTCTCAGCCACTCGTAGATATAGATTTTTGCGAGAACTGTACTTACAAATAATACAAAGCTCGAGATTTTGCTTGTGGTGATAATCATCTATCCTTTTTTTCGGTGGGAAATCTTCAGATGACCCTTCCCGCCGTGGGTGCAGCGTGAGGGAGTATCAGGCTTTTTCTCACTAAAACATACCGTATTCTTTCTTGAGCCCTTTGTGTACTTAAGACCAATCCCGCAGCCCCTAATCATCTACTTATCTTAAAACTAGCTTCTGCCAGCGGCTTCGCCCGCTTCCCGAGGGAACTATTTCCCGTACCCGGATCAAAAGTAGCCTATGTTATTTTTCAGGGTCTATTCTATCTCCGTACCAAATTTCATCAAAATCGGCCCACTGGTTTAGGCGTGAAAGCGTAACAGACATACAGACAGACCGAGTTACTTTCGCATTTATAATATTAGTACGGATATGTATGTACTAATTCTCTCAGGACGCGAGTGAAACCGCACGAAAAAATATTATACAACCTATTACAAAATTAGAAACAGACACTAACCTTCCTAACTAACTGAAGCGGAAAACCCCGTAATTTAGGTCGACTTGTTCAACTTTGTTTTTTGGTACTTCATTGCAGAAGTGAAGCTGTTCAAAATGAGCAGAGTCATAAGTGCTTTTGTTGAGTTTTAGTTTTGTTTGTTAGTAATTACTGTTTTAACTGTGTCTCATTTGCTTTTGAGGAAAATATTTTTGATTGTTCTTTGTTTCATTAGAACGATTAGGTATTTACCTACGGGTATTTAAAAGCTGATGTGTGTAAGGGTCAATTCACACCGAGACGCGTCGCGTCGCGTCGCGTCTCGGTGTGAATTGACGCTTATTCTCATACTTTTATTAAGACAAGTCGTTTAAAGAAAATTTCATGATTTTTGCAACGTTGTTGACTCGTATGTATGTAGACTACTTTAAATCTTTCTTATCCCTAATTTAGGTACTACTTTACATTGTTCCTAAGTTTTTTCATGAACAGCCAGACGCAGCGAAGGACATAATTATATTTATGTTTATGGATGGGATCCTAGAGACGGTTACAGGCAACATTTTCATTGAATACGCGATCTGAAAGCTTTTCCGACTTCGAGTGATACCGCAATAAAAAGTTAGTACATTATAACAACAATAAACAAACAATCAAAGCTACTACTTGTAGCATTAGTGCTAGTAATCACGATGTGCGGTCACGACTTGCGCGTACGCATAAGTTAACACGTTATGGTAAGCATAGGAATCAATTTCCCTTGTTTGAATAATTACAGGAAGCTCCCTGTCATTTGTTAGACAGGTGAAGCTTTTGATTCATTATTATTAATACATAACTAACTAGCTTTTGCTCGCGGTTTCAAACGCGTCTTATGAGAACTGCTACACGCACAATGCGCACACGTCGCACACGGGTATACCTAACTAGTCTATAGCCTTCTTCAACTATTTTTTTTAAGTAGCCTTTTTATCGTCCCACTGCTGGGCACAGGCTTCCTCTCGCACGGAGAAGGATTGAGTATTCTTCAACTAACACTGGAATAATATCAAAATCACTTATGTAGTTCCTGGAACTAGCCAGTTTAAGCAGAAAATTTCAGCTTTATAATGTTATTAGCTGTTTTCCCGCGGTTTCATTCACGTCTCGGTGAAATTCATGCTGTGCCTAAATATAATATAGCCCACGTTACTATACCTTTCCAAAAGTTCAAGAATTTTTCAAAACGCTTCAGTAGTTTCGGAGCATTTAAGGTACAAACAAACAAAAACGTTTCCTCTTTAGTTTATTGTATCTAGAACAGTCATTACTTCCCTTACCTAATAGGAGCAGAGTTGTCTGCGTCTTATTAAGCCCAGAACCCTCAGTTTCTTGGCACAGAATCTCGCATTATGACGTCGATTAGCCATACTGGTTCGCATGCATTGAGTCACAGGCACCTATTGGCTCAGAAATGAGCTTGTTGCTTTTGTTATTACGAGTCCAAATGGCGTCTGATTGTCTGTGTGTTACTTACATTCTTGTAGAATTACTCGTAGATATAATGTATAGAAATTGATATTTCTAACTTGTTCCAGGCGAGCTAGTGTGATTCTCAAATTAAGGCAATTGGTAGATATGTAGATATCATGCCTCGTTGGTCATCATCATCATCATCATGCCTCGAGGCAACTGCCTCGTTGGTCTAGTTGTCGCATAGCCGACTGCTGATCACGAGGTCTCGGGTTCGATTCCCGGGACGGGCCGAAATCGCTTTGTGGGTTTTAGAAACTTTCACAAAGCAGCCCGGAGTTGGAAGTTGGTGATTGATACACCCGTGCATCGGAGAGCACGTTAATGTCGGTCCTGCGCCTGATCTCTCACCGGTCGTGTCGGATTGCCGTCCCATCGGGTTATGAGAGTGAGGGAATAGNTTTGTCGTCACCGAACCTTACGCGAGTGGCTGCGCAGAAACCAATTCTAGGTATGCTGATATATACAATTGTTTTTTTCTCAGCCACTCGTAGATATAGATTTTTGCGAGAACTGTACTTACAAATAATACAAAGCTCGAGATTTTGCTTGTGGTGATAATCATCTATCCTTTTTTTCGGTGGGAAATCTTCAGATGACCCTTCCCGCCGTGGGTGCAGCGTGAGGGAGTATCAGGCTTTTTCTCACTAAAACATACCGTATTCTTTCTTGAGCCCTTTGTGTACTTAAGACCAATCCCGCAGCCCCTAATCATCTACTTATCTTAAAACTAGCTTCTGCCAGCGGCTTCGCCCGCTTCCCGAGGGAACTATTTCCCGTACCCGGATCAAAAGTAGCCTATGTTATTTTTCAGGGTCTATTCTATCTCCGTACCAAATTTCATCAAAATCGGCCCACTGGTTTAGGCGTGAAAGCGTAACAGACATACAGACAGACCGAGTTACTTTCGCATTTATAATATTAGTACGGATATGTATGTACTAATTCTCTCAGGACGCGAGTGAAACCGCACGAAAAAATATTATACAACCTATTACAAAATTAGAAACAGACACTAACCTTCCTAACTAACTGAAGCGGAAAACCCCGTAATTTAGGTCGACTTGTTCAACTTTGTTTTTTGGTACTTCATTGCAGAAGTGAAGCTGTTCAAAATGAGCAGAGTCATAAGTGCTTTTGTTGAGTTTTAGTTTTGTTTGTTAGTAATTACTGTTTTAACTGTGTCTCATTTGCTTTTGAGGAAAATATTTTTGATTGTTCTTTGTTTCATTAGAACGATTAGGTATTTACCTACGGGTATTTAAAAGCTGATGTGTGTAAGGGTCAATTCACACCGAGACGCGTCGCGTCGCGTCGCGTCTCGGTGTGAATTGACGCTTATTCTCATACTTTTATTAAGACAAGTCGTTTAAAGAAAATTTCATGATTTTTGCAACGTTGTTGACTCGTATGTATGTAGACTACTTTAAATCTTTCTTATCCCTAATTTAGGTACTACTTTACATTGTTCCTAAGTTTTTTCATGAACAGCCAGACGCAGCGAAGGACATAATTATATTTATGTTTATGGATGGGATCCTAGAGACGGTTACAGGCAACATTTTCATTGAATACGCGATCTGAAAGCTTTTCCGACTTCGAGTGATACCGCAATAAAAAGTTAGTACATTATAACAACAATAAACAAACAATCAAAGCTACTACTTGTAGCATTAGTGCTAGTAATCACGATGTGCGGTCACGACTTGCGCGTACGCATAAGTTAACACGTTATGGTAAGCATAGGAATCAATTTCCCTTGTTTGAATAATTACAGGAAGCTCCCTGTCATTTGTTAGACAGGTGAAGCTTTTGATTCATTATTATTAATACATAACTAACTAGCTTTTGCTCGCGGTTTCAAACGCGTCTTATGAGAACTGCTACACGCACAATGCGCACACGTCGCACACGGGTATACCTAACTAGTCTATAGCCTTCTTCAACTATTTTTTTTAAGTAGCCTTTTTATCGTCCCACTGCTGGGCACAGGCTTCCTCTCGCACGGAGAAGGATTGAGTATTCTTCAACTAACACTGGAATAATATCAAAATCACTTATGTAGTTCCTGGAACTAGCCAGTTTAAGCAGAAAATTTCAGCTTTATAATGTTATTAGCTGTTTTCCCGCGGTTTCATTCACGTCTCGGTGAAATTCATGCTGTGCCTAAATATAATATAGCCCACGTTACTATACCTTTCCAAAAGTTCAAGAATTTTTCAAAACGCTTCAGTAGTTTCGGAGCATTTAAGGTACAAACAAACAAAAACGTTTCCTCTTTAGTTTATTGTATCTAGAACAGTCATTACTTCCCTTACCTAATAGGAGCAGAGTTGTCTGCGTCTTATTAAGCCCAGAACCCTCAGTTTCTTGGCACAGAATCTCGCATTATGACGTCGATTAGCCATACTGGTTCGCATGCATTGAGTCACAGGCACCTATTGGCTCAGAAATGAGCTTGTTGCTTTTGTTATTACGAGTCCAAATGGCGTCTGATTGTCTGTGTGTTACTTACATTCTTGTAGAATTACTCGTAGATATAATGTATAGAAATTGATATTTCTAACTTGTTCCAGGCGAGCTAGTGTGATTCTCAAATTAAGGCAATTGGTAGATATGTAGATATCATGCCTCGTTGGTCATCATCATCATCATCATGCCTCGAGGCAACTGCCTCGTTGGTCTAGTTGTCGCATAGCCGACTGCTGATCACGAGGTCTCGGGTTCGATTCCCGGGACGGGCCGAAATCGCTTTGTGGGTTTTAAAAACTTTCACAAAGAAGCCCGGAGTTGGAAGTTGGTGATTGATACACCCGTGCATCGGAGAGCACGTTAATGTCGGTCCTGCGCCTGATCTCTCACCGGTCGTGTCGGATTGCCGTCCCATCGGGTTATGAGAGTGAAGGAATAGAGAGTGCACCTGTGTCTGCACAAATGCTTGTGCACTATAATATGTCCTGCGCAGCTGGCTGATCTCCTTATATGAGAACAGCCGCCGTGGCCGATAATCGGCTAGGAGGCCATTATCATCATCATCATCATCAGGTATCATGTTATAGATCATTTTCTGTGTCATTCGCAGTTGTGCTTTATTTGTAACTTTATCTTAGTCTGGAAATGGCTAGACCTATCCTAAAACGCATGAATTGTGCTAAACAGCACACTTTTAACTTGTCTGTCTCGTTCTTCAATGCTGAAACCACTTAATCTATTTAAATTGATGCAGATAGTGCCGGGTTGAGAAAGGACAGGTTTTTATCCATCTGATTGGAGTATTTCACTAGGGACGGGGTGAACCCGCGGTGGACAGCTAGCGACAGAATACTAATTATCATTTTAGGATAACTACTAACGTTAGCCAATTATGGACAAAAATTCTCAAAATTCTACATGGTAGTTTTAATTAACGGACTACGGACTTCCAGAATAACTGACCATTCGTAAGAGATAACAAGCATGATTCGTAGTTTATTCGAAATTCGTCTCGCGTGAAACAAGGAAATATGGCCGCATTTTTGAGCTTCGAAAACACCAAAAATTGGACTGATATCGTTGAAGGCACATATTTTTCCAACAGCGAAGTTGTTATGTTTTATTTGAAGCATATTTTTGGGTACCTAATTTTAGTATTATAAAGGGAAAAATAAAACACAATTCAAACAATAAATCTGTACTAATATAATAAAGACGAAACATTTTTAGTTTGTTTATTTGTACACTAAAAGTTCCGAAACTACTAAGCCGATTTGAAAAATTCTTTAACTGTTTTAAAGCTACACTATTTACGAGTAATATAAGCTATATTTTGTCTGAATACGGAAAGAAGTACAATAAAATATTTAGGAAATAAATTTGAAAAAAAAATTATATAATATATAAAGTAAGCATTAGTAAAACCTGTAAATATTAACACCTACCGTTGTAATAAACTATACTTTGCATTTAAGAAAAAAAAAGTTTCCTTCCAAATAAACTGGAACTCCCAATGAGGGTTTTCTAAAATGGTCTTCACCAGATGGCAGCACTGTAGCGTCAGGTCCAAACACAAATCAAAACTTGTATTTTTCGATCGTTTTTTGATGTAAATACATTCTTAGAATGTTTGAAAAATAATATATTTTCCTTTACTTTAATTTTATAGTAGTTAGACTAATCAAATTGCGGTAATAACCTTTCAAAAAACTTTTCCTTGTAGCAATGACTATTGTACCTCTTTTTTTAGCTGAATCTTCAGTTTGGCCTTAATTAACCTTAATAAATCAATAACACTACTAAATGCGTAAAATTTCACGAAAAAATCATTCGATCAGTTGGAATCTGTACTATCTGACAGCTATTTGGACCTGACGCACATGAAGCGCTCTCTGGTGGCAAAAAAAGTTTTGAAAACCCTCATTGCGCAAGCATTGCCTCAACACGAACCAAATCCACAGAATAAACACGAACACAAGCAACATAAGTCACAGTCCCTGTCTGAACTAATAAACATAATTTGCTCTAGAATTACAACAGCAATAATTTATCCAATTATTCCGAGAGTTCGGTAAAGGACTAACGAAGCGAGGGATTTGATTACATTATGCAAATGTTAAATATTTGATGTATGACGTTTGATTGTACAGACGCCAGCACATTAAGTTACCACAATCTGTTTTTTTGCAATCGATTTTCAACCTTATTACAATAGTGGAGGGTTAATGTTCGATTGGTAAAATTTGACAGATTCGGGGACCGTGACCTGCTGAGGTCTGTACACTCGGGTGCTCTGCGCTTACGCAGTGACGTCACTGTGCCCCCTAATTGATGGAGATTTCCACTTTTTTGTGCTGGCTTACGTGTTGAGGATAATTTATAGTTTATTAGTTTAATGTGGGTTTTATTATATTGCACATTTCTGTTTCAAAATAGTCGGTTTTAAGGTCACTAAATGCTTTTTGCAAATAGATTTTCATTTCAAGAACGGTTAAAATATCTTACAAGTAGATATTCGAAAATGCTTTTCTTTTCAATTACTTATTTCTTAAACCCTTCAACTGATTATTTCCATTTGCAAAAGAAAACTTCCAAGACAACGTAAGTATACCTATCGACATTATAGAAACGTAATATATTCCAAGCTAAGTTTAAGTACACATTGTTAGATCCCTCTATTCTACGACTAACGACTAAGTATAGCCTTTACTCAGGCACTTGAAACATGTGTCTACAGCAAGGAACGATGTTCCACAATACCCATACACAGACAATAGGGAATACATTGAATACCACTTGGGTTATCTGACGTTTCTATCGCAGACACCCTCTTAACGATATGTTCTGAAGCTTTCAATGTATTTTGTCTTTAGTTTAAGGATATACCTTTATATAATAGTTGCTGTAATGCGCGTCTAATGCGAAACTAATTCCTATACCCGGATTAAATATAGCCAAGATGTCACCCAAGGATCATGTAGCTTTTCTTTTCTGATATAATTTTTAATTGTTGAGAAGCTTGAGTTGAACAGTTTGCCTTTAATACAAACAAATATTTTTTTTTCTTTGGAAGTCTGCTGATTTGAACATCTCTGACAGTAGCTACGGGTAGACAGTAACCAGAAAGACTGACAATTAGTCTTATCAAGGGGTATCGGTTTACCGGGGTAACTAGGTTGAGGAGGTCAGACAGTCACTCTATGTAAAACACTGATACTCAGCTGAATCCGGTTAGCCTGGAAGCCGACCCCAACATAGTTTGGAAAATACTAGGCAGATGACGATAAATTATGTAAAGTAATAAAAAGTTTATGATTTTGTATATGTCACGGTAAATGCGAATATTGCGATAATTATGTATAATTACCGGGAACTATGCATAATTACCTGTACTCGTGGTAAAGGTGATAAAAACTTTCAAATTAATCACATTTACCGGCAATTATATAAAATTACCGCACCCCTTTGGTAGATGTAGTCAATAATGAAATCAAACATCGGAATCTAAAATAAAAACAGTTCAAATGAAATCAATATAAATTCAAATGTCCTAAGTAGTGTTAAATAATGCGTATTATTCCGAAAGTTTATTTATGGTGAAAAAAAGTTCCTAAAATATTAGCTGAAAGTTAGGTTTTAATGACAGAAACGAATTGCTGTAAATTCGACTCCACGCAGTCTTGTCTGCCCTACCCCTAGAGTGTAATTCAAAATCGCGTAGGCGCGGAGGGGCGAGGCGGGCCGCGAGTTGAGGAGCAGGTGGTTGTAACACTCGCCACCGCGGCTGAGGCTGGCCGGCAGCGCCGGCCAGCAAGCCGAAGCTGCGGTGGTGAGCGTTAGACCTATCTGCGACGATAAACTCGCGTGGGACCGCCGGAGCCCCGCAGCGCCGGAGCCGTGACAGAAAACATCCTGCTGCAAAAAATTACAAGTTCAGAATCAACTTAAATTTAGGACTTTTATTGAAAACGGTTTTATGTCTTACGTCTATTATTGAATGTTATATTTATAACAAACGGATTTAGAACATATTGGGTCTTACTATAAAAACCACCTAGATTTCAATCCTTAACGAGAGTATCCTCTCAACATTTACCACGGTCGTGCGGGAGTTTTATATAATTACCGGTAATTGTGAATAATTAACTACATTTACCATGTGCGTTGGTAAATTATCTATAATTACCGGTAATTATAGATAATTACCGATTGCTCATATTTACCGTAACATATATATTTGAATGTTTGCTCCGCAATCACGCTTCAATAGCTCAACCTGTTACTAAGAAAGTCTCTTACAAAAACAACGAACAGATTCCTTATAAGCACTAGACTAGTTGTATAGACTGGTTAGCACAAAGCGAGCGACCTAATCAATCGTGACCCCCTTCTTCATGCTTGGGTAACTGGTGGAAAATGTTCAGATTATACATAAGTGTTAGTTTGATTTAAGAACTGAATGTTTCTATTCTTGGGTTTGTAAGAAAGAGGTTTGATTCTTGCGGCAGTGGATACGGTTATTACTTTCGAATAGCCTAATTTAAATCAAATTAAAATTAAGTATCATAATACTGAAAACCTATTAAAAAATATGATAAATAATTATTCTAAAAAGCGATAAAAAATCCGTAATGCATTGGTTTAGAAGTCGGTGCCTATCGTAGTGAACGCACCTATGTTTTTTCGCCACCGACTTCTAGATCGACCGGTCTCCTCCTTATTCGAAGTCGGTTAATTTTTTTGAAAGAAAACCGCATTGGATTTGAAAGAATAATGCATAACAAGATGTATACAACGTTCTTTATTTATTACATTGTAAAATCACCTACAGCATCCAGCTACATACCAACTTTATCACTATGTTCACTAAAAAAATAAAACACATAACATGCCAGCACGTATGATGACGTCATTATTCATAAACAATCCTTATCGGCAAAGGAAAGTCGATTCAGCCAAACCGCTCGACTGCAACGCACCAAGGAGTTTTGTTACCATATGTCAAGCCAACTGTTTCGGTCACCCATCCAAATCGATGGGGATGTTACGGTTTTGTAAGTTTGTGAATTTTTATATTTTTACATTCCCACGCGTTAAATGTAGTTTTAGAGACCCTTCCTTGATCATGTGGAGTTTAAATTATGAACTACAGCGATGTTAAAATCGATAAGTTTACATGATTGTGTTTGTGTTATTATGAGAGTAGGGGAGAGGGGGGTGCACTTTAATATATCCTGAGCAGTTGGCTGATATTCTAAGAGAACAGCGGAAATGGCTGAAAATCTGTCTGGATGGGACGTTAGATTGAATATAATTACTTTGAAATCACGACAGTCAGAACTCTAAGATCCTAATACTTCTTTCTACTTCACAAAAACCTTGAAACCGCCTTGAAGGGCTCGTTTGGTGGTGGTAATTCTTTTACCACCAAACAAAACAAAATCCTTAAATAAGATCAAGTCTTTTTGTCGACTGTACGTTCATTGACTAAGTTGCTATAATAATTTGCTTCCCGGCCGTTCATTGTTGTACATAATAACTATTATTGTTCAGCCAACAATAACTTTTTAGTGCTTTTGTTAGTAACCCGAGCGCTCTTGTGAAATAAGTTAGTCTTGGGTTTATATTTGCTTATACTAACTTGCTTTTGCTTATTAATATTATCGAGCATTCTATGTTATATAGGTTTAGAACTGAAATTAGATAATGAAACTGAAATAAGGGTGTTTAATACTTATGCTTATGTATTAAATGCGAATTGCTTAAATAGTTAAATTGCTTAAGAGAGATCTAGAAAGTTCTTTATAAAAAGTTGAATAGTTTTTTTTTAGTTCTTTCTAGAAATAAATTGAAAACTAACCTATCCAACAGAACAATCAGTTACCGTTGCCTTAATTTATTTTTAAACGATTGAAAATATTGTCTTTGTTATTCATCCTTGCTCAAATTGTTGGCCTCTGTCGATTGTGTAATACCTTACACAAAATATTATTATACTAATTAATTTTCTATAAGGCTACACGTACCAATTAAACAAGCGTTTATTGATTTTTATTACTGCTTATTACAAACTAATTGGCCATTTGACAACCGCCGCCATGTTTGTCTAGAAAAAAAAGTAAACGCGCACGGAAGCAAAACCTCTATGATAAATTGAGTTCATGTTTGAAATAAGAATCTGAGCTAGTTAGGAAAATACCGATATGCATTTTTACCAATTAATTGAAAATAGAGTCTTCCGCATGTCGCTCGTGTTATGTGTAAAAAATAGATTCTTATAACTAAACTACCCAAGAATTAAAATAAAGACTATACGAATGTAATAGTCGATTACATCCAATTTTCTTCTTATCGACAGAATCCTGTAATTACATCTTTAATTCATTAATATTAAAATAGTAATTCCGGATATTTACGAACCAAAGATATGGATCTAAATTTTCGTTCTATCAGAATAACGACCATTTTAAAAGCTTTTTTTGGATGAATTTGACCGTAGGAAAATTATTTCTTTCTTATATTCTACAATTATATATATACAATTGTGTAAGTACCTAGGTACACAATTTTGTAGAATATAAGGAAATAATTACTAGTGTAATGATCTGATCTGATCTGATATCTGAAGCTTCAGATACAAAGTTTATTATTTGACGTCATTACACTAGTAACAGCAAATTATGTTCGGAAATGTCAGTTTCCGTCTAATTAAAGATATGCTGAATAAAAAAATGGCAAACAATAAGTAAAGTATGTAACTCTATAATTTTCTTATTAAAGTTGCCATTATTAAATAATTATGCGCCTTCGTAATTGCGTTCTCAATTCACTCTCTGAGGAATCTTTTAATTACTTCATTATACGTCGTTTTCAATTAACAAATTCCTTTGAGATATTATGTGTGTGGCTTTAGTATTATGTGATATTTTATCATTGTAAATAGAAAATTAGAACTTATCAAAAAAAAAAAAGCTTTTAAAATATGGCGATGAGGTCATACTTTTGGGCACCGGGTGACAGCGATGTAGAGGAGTACTATGACGCGTAACTTTTGGACATACATACACGCATTTTATTCATTGATTTTATTTTAATATTTTTGTTATTAGTTTGTAGGTATTGTATAGTACCTATATTTTAGTTTTAAAATGTTATGTAACAATTTTATTCTCTTCTAATTTTATTAGTTAGCAAAAAACAAAATGAACGTTGTTGGCGCGGTTTTTTGCACAAATACGTGTTCCACTTCATTCCTTTCTCATTTGCGTTTTATTTGATAAAGGTGATCAGTAAAAAAGAACGGTTTGTATTTTTGTTAGCATGATTTTAAACTGTCATAGTCACCTATTGCCTGGTCCCTGTAAATTATGGATGGTAACTTTTGACGTTTAACTTATTATTGGTTATGTCAAATATCTACTATACGTAACGCCGGGCATAAATCAGCTGCAATTTTTTTAAATGGTATTTAAAATACAAGGAGGTCGTTTCTATATTATTTATTTGCTTGTTTTGTGTTTTTGCGGACCTTACGTCAGTCGTGTCTCCGGAATATAAATACATACATTATACTAAGAATTAGGTACACCTTTAACAATTCATGGAAAACTACCGCATCCAAAATGTTGCTTGAACCTTATTCTTTGAAACTTGTATACTTACCATTATTTTTGGGTAAAATCATCAAATTTTAATGATCCCGCTGTGGGTGCAGTGTGAAGGAGTATGAGACTCTTAGGCCGGGTTCCCACTACGCCGGACCGGCAGATCTGCCGAAAACCGGACACCGGACAGAGTGTTCACATTACATCGGATCCCGGAATAAATTCAGACAGTCAAGTACTTACCTCAGTTGAATTTGGACCTGCGCGCACAATGGACGACGA
>NWSH02000019.1:3389086-3400569 GCA_002382865.2 Heliothis virescens
ACAGATACCGGCACAAACTCGTTCACATTACTCCGGGCCCGGCTGTTCTACCGGCAATTCGCAGTGACAAAACGCTTGGTAAAAATGCCGGGCTCGGCAAAAATCCCGGACCCGGGATAGTGTGAATAGCTTCATACAAATTGTTCAGCCACTAGCCCTTCCGGCAGATTTACCGGCGCGGCAGATCTGCCGGTCCGGCGTAGTGGGAACCCGGCCTTAGACAAGGGCTACACGATCAGTCTGGCGTCAGTTCAGTTCATCAGTCTGGTCAGAATAATGGGAGAATTGTCGTGTAACCGGCTGAGTGATGCACTGATGGTCCAGAATTTAAATATTTTTCATCTTCTTCTTCTTATCGAGTGAGCTGCAGGTTTAATCACCTGACAAGCCCTAGTGTCAGAGTTTTCTCAAATCCGCCTGACAGCCTCTGACGTGGAATTATAGCTACGACTGATACTGAGTAACAATCGAGGACGACGGCTTTACGTGCCCTCCCAGGCACGGGAGTGTAACACCGCCAACTTCCAAACTCCAGACTGCTTTGTGAAAATTTCCAAAACCCACAAAGCGATTTCGGCCTGACCCGGGAATCGAACCCGAGACCCGTGGCACGGNGCTACGACTGATACTGAGTAACAATCGAGGACGACGGCTTTACGTGCCCTCCCAGGCACGGGAGTGTAACACCGCCAACTTCCAAACTCCAGGCTGCTTTGNGGCAGATCTGCCGGTCCGGCGTAGTGGGAACCCGGCCTTAGACAAGGGCTACACGATCAGTCTGGCGTCAGTTCAGTTCATCAGTCTGGTCAGAATAATGGGAGAATTGTCGTGTAACCGGCTGAGTGATGCACTGATGGTCCAGAATTTAAATATTTTTCATCTTCTTCTTCTTATCGAGTGAGCTGCAGGTTTAATCACCTGACAAGCCCTAGTGTCAGAGTTTTCTCAAATCCGCCTGACAGCCTCTGACGTGGAATTATAGCTACGACTGATACTGAGTAACAATCGAGGACGACGGCTTTACGTGCCCTCCCAGGCACGGGAGTGTAACACCGCCAACTTCCAAACTCCAGACTGCTTTGTGAAAGTTTCTAAAACCCACAAAGCGATTTCGGCCTGACCCGGGAATCGAACCCGAGACCCGTGGCACGGCAGTCGCGCTATGCGACCACTAGACCAACGAGGCAGTTTAATATTTTTCATCATTCAGTTGGGAATGTCAGCAGACTGATGCCAGACTGAACGTGTAACCCTTGCCTTACTGACTAAAACCCACCATGTTTTTTTTGGAGCCCTTTATGCACCAGGGGCGCGGTAGCACTTTCAAACATTCACGTTACAGTTTTATTTAAACCAAATAACACATAACACATCTATACTAATATTATAAAGCTGAAGAGTTTGTTTGTTTGAACGCGCTAATCTCAGGAACTACTGGTACGATTTGAAAAAATCTTTCAGTGTTAGATGGCCCATTTATCGAGGAAGGTTATAAGCTACTTTTTATCTTGGTATGCCGAGTAGTTCCCACGGGGCAGGTGAAACTGCTGGCAGAAGCTAGTATTATATAGCTAAAGAGTTTGTTCGTTTGTTTGAACGCGCTAGTCTTAGGAACCACTGGTACGATTTGAAAAATTATTTTAGTGTTAGATAGCCCATTTATCGAGGAAAGCTATAAGCTACTTTTTATCTGGGTATGCCGAGTAGTACCCACGGGACGCGGTTGAAACCGCTGGCGGTAGCTAGTTTCATATAAAATGACTTCCTTGTAATAACGCACAACGATATCACAGTAATAGCTAAGTAATAAACAATTTCCTCATTGTTATTTTACGATCGCAAACTCAAAATGCCTCACGCTACATACCGAACGTGTTAATAGCCATTATCTAGCACGTTGACCCAATATCACATGGTACTGTATGGTCTAAAACACGCGAGCTCTGACCTAATGGCATGCATGATCCTAGTTATGTTACACATGAGAAAGTTTTTCTGTCTGTCAGAAGTTCATGGGAATACAGGTGCACAGTTCCTATGAAAAGAAACTATAGTGTAAAACTTAGCTTAAGTATGATTTTCTTCAATGCAAATCAATTAGAATAAATGATGATCTAATTTTATTTATGACCGATTCCTATTAATGCGGAAACTGCTATGAGGCTTGTGTCAAAAATTACCGTAATTTATTTTGATAATTCATATATTTTTTTTGGCTTTGAACCTGTTAATTTATTTGTTTACATAATATTTACAAAGAACTTATCTATTTTAAAATATTTACATACTTAAAACTAAACCTACATAAAACTAAAAAGAAATATTTTGCTTGATTTTGCATTAATGAAGTTCATACATACGCTAAGGTTACAGTATGTCACTATACATTGACACTTTAAGTGTCTTTAAGTCAGGAGTTTGACGACATTCAAAACAGAAGCGTCGCCAGAGGAAAGTATGAAACTGTTGAAATCTATACTAATATTATAAAGCTGAAGAGTTTGTTTGTTTGTCTGTTTGAACGCGCTAATCTCAGGAACTACTGGTCCAATTTGAAAAAGTCCTTCAGTGTTAGATAGCGCATATATCGAGGAAGGCTATAGGCTACAGGCTATAGGCTTTTTATCCGGGTACGCGCAGTATTTCCCACGGGAAAGCGGGTGAAACCGCTGGTGGAAGCTACCTTTGAGACTTGTGGCTGATATTTTGTCTTAGATTTTAGTGAATTTCTATTCATGTTAAGACTAGTTTGATCACCACGTGTTACGTAAGTCCCTCGGGATTCCTCGCCAGTGAATCAGCTGTAAACTAGTGTTATAATATATTCGATAACTGCAACATTAAACTGTCGTCCGTTATGTGACCCCAAATTGCAGAGAAAGCGCCATTTCGCTACGTATATGGTGGATTGACAGAGCGGTCACATTGGACGTGCACGGGTTCCAATTGCATCGCTTTTTTATAAACAGTAGGAACTTGATTGCTGTTCGGCAAAAACACACGGGCGACGGACGATAGAGTTCAGTTGTGGACAATGTAAATCAAGTTTTGGTATTAAAAACAAGGATACCATGGTGACTTTCATAAGACATGATGTACAATTACTTAAAATACGGATCCTTGTGGAGATTTACCGTAACAGTTGTCAAGAATAATCTATTAGAGTAAAAAATGGCTCGTTCCAACAAATTAGACCAGTTTTTTTTTCTGAGTGACTATTCTATAGGCTGCAACTAAGATACACCTAAAATATGTACCCCTATGATGCTCTAAGTTCATTAAAAAATAAAACACATAAAATGTACGAAAATGTCATAATTTATGAGTCTGCAGCGTCGTTAATATTTAAGTAGGATCTTAATCTTCCGAGTGGTTCATCATGCAAATTTTAAGCTGTCTTAGCTCAACGAAATAGTTGATTTTGCATAAGCTTAGCTAGGTAGGTACGATCCGGGGTCATAAATGCACTAGCAACTTGCCATCGTTCCTATTTTGGCCGTATAATAGGTGTTAGTGTAACCGGTGGATCCGTTGTGTTCAGGCAATGTATTACACTACGAAATTGCGAAGGTTTGAAAGTTATATGTTATTATGTGTACGCTTCTGGGTATAGCATAGCCAATCTTTGTTTATTACTTGTTATGTTTTGTTGAACATTTAATTCATAACAATGAATGGTCATGAACATGTTTCTTTATACATGCTTTTATTTCAACATGTTAGAATTTATATGTGATGAATGTTAGAACAGTCTGTCGCTATATTTACTTACTTATTACCTACATCTTTGCTGATTATGATATGATTTTGTATGAGCATATATTATTTATCAACAATAGTACAGACGACAGCACATCAAGTTATCACAATCTGTCAAATTTCTGTAATAGATTTTCAACCTTATCGCAATGGCGGTAGGTTAATATTTGATTGGTAAAAATTGACAGATTCGTATACTTTGACCTGCTGTCGTCTGTACATGAAGACTGCATGGATAAACTTATGATGAAATTAAAACCGGTAACAAGAGCAATAACTTATATTCTAAGTATTGTTTTGATACAAAGTGCTTGGTTGAGCAATAGGTATGCTATAATGGCTAGTTTTATCTATAAACTGGATCATGTTGCAACAATAGTTGAGAACGGTAATGACTTCCATATTGGCGAAAATATTAAACAGACTGGCCGATTTAAAAACCAAATTTTCATGCAGTTTGTATGTGTTAATAAAATCTGTATGATAGTGAAATAAATCGCGGTCAAATTGAGAACCTTCTCTTGAGAAGTCGGTTAAAAACAAGGAATTAACAGATAGAGTTTAACTTATATTTATTTAGCAAATTGTATCGGAAATGCTCGCTAAAAATGGCAGTCGCAGCAATTACCGATTACGGTGACCGCCATATCACGGGTCGGCAATTAAAGCTGTGTATACAACATGCGTGGCCTTATCAGTTTCCTAGTACCATAACCCGTTCGTTGCAACGATTATTATTCTGCACTAAACCTAATAAAGCATGAGGAATTTGCTAACGAATGTTAGCCACTGATTAAAATGCGCGCCGCGATTGGCGCAGACAGACTCAAACGTTGGCAAAATTTCAAATTAAAAACTTAGCATTTTATATGTAAGTAAGTATTATGATAGAGGTTGTTTTGTGGATGAATTAAGGTAAATAATATGCGGAAATTTTTGGTATCTGCATCGGGTTTTAAGCAGTCAGGAAAAATGTTGATAAATTTGCAATAGGATGCAAACAAGGATGGGTTTGGCCGGAATTGTATGGTGATTGTGGTTTTAAAACCGATATCTTTATTGTTTTTTCGACCTGAATACCATAGGTTGGTGAATTCTATGAACCAGTTAAGCTCTTGTAGAGTTAGAACAGTATCTAAGCAGGTAAAAAAGGAACTTTAAGTGTATTTAAAAAGCTTCTAAGAAGACTTTTGTTTACATTTCTATTTAGGGCCTTTTTACTTTTGTAACCAGATGCAACCCTATTTTTTCAATATTTTTTTTTCTGCACTGTTTCTTACTAATAAAAAAATCATTAAAGTTACTATTTTTTGAGTAAACAACACTACCTAAATAACTAATT
Organism: Heliothis virescens; assembly: GCA_002382865.2. Lineage (NCBI taxonomy): Eukaryota > Metazoa > Arthropoda > Insecta > Lepidoptera > Noctuidae > Heliothis > Heliothis virescens. Next base: position 3,394,188 of record NWSH02000019.1, read on the forward strand.
TGATATTTAAGCGTTAATTAAACAATTAAGTTACGCTTTAAGGAAACTTATTAGCCGAATAATTAATTTTGTGCCTCTGTTTATGTTTATCTTAGCATTAAAATTGAGAAATAGAGAATATACGTACGTTTGAGCTTTATTTTAATACTGTTCTTCGGACTCCAAGTGAAAAACAATCCTGGTATGTCAACAATACCACGGGCACCCATTTACTGACACAAAGTCACTATTTTCTCACTTTTGCTATCATAACCACACATATTTCTACACATTTTGTTTCGAAAANGAAGACTGCATGGATAAACTTATGATGAAATTAAAACCGGTAACAAGAGCAATAACTTATATTCTAAGTATTGTTTTGATACAAAGTGCTTGGTTGAGCAATAGGTATGCTATAATGGCTAGTTTTATCTATAAACTGGATCATGTTGCAACAATAGTTGAGAACGGTAATGACTTCCATATTGGCGAAAATATTAAACAGACTGGCCGATTTAAAAACCAAATTTTCATGCAGTTTGTATGTGTTAATAAAATCTGTATGATAGTGAAATAAATCGCGGTCAAATTGAGAACCTTCTCTTGAGAAGTCGGTTAAAAACAAGGAATTAACAGATAGAGTTTAACTTATATTTATTTAGCAAATTGTATCGGAAATGCTCGCTAAAAATGGCAGTCGCAGCAATTACCGATTACGGTGACCGCCATATCACGGGTCGGCAATTAAAGCTGTGTATACAACATGCGTGGCCTTATCAGTTTCCTAGTACCATAACCCGTTCGTTGCAACGATTATTATTCTGCACTAAACCTAATAAAGCATGAGGAATTTGCTAACGAATGTTAGCCACTGATTAAAATGCGCGCCGCGATTGGCGCAGACAGACTCAAACGTTGGCAAAATTTCAAATTAAAAACTTAGCATTTTATATGTAAGTAAGTATTATGATAGAGGTTGTTTTGTGGATGAATTAAGGTAAATAATATGCGGAAATTTTTGGTATCTGCATCGGGTTTTAAGCAGTCAGGAAAAATGTTGATAAATTTGCAATAGGATGCAAACAAGGATGGGTTTGGCCGGAATTGTATGGTGATTGTGGTTTTAAAACCGATATCTTTATTGTTTTTTCGACCTGAATACCATAGGTTGGTGAATTCTATGAACCAGTTAAGCTCTTGTAGAGTTAGAACAGTATCTAAGCAGGTAAAAAAGGAACTTTAAGTGTATTTAAAAAGCTTCTAAGAAGACTTTTGTTTACATTTCTATTTAGGGCCTTTTTACTTTTGTAACCAGATGCAACCCTATTTTTTCAATATTTTTTTTTCTGCACTGTTTCTTACTAATAAAAAAATCATTAAAGTTACTATTTTTTGAGTAAACAACACTACCTAAATAACTAATTTGATATTTAAGCGTTAATTAAACAATTAAGTTACGCTTTAAGGAAACTTATTAGCCGAATAATTAATTTTGTGCCTCTGTTTATGTTTATCTTAGCATTAAAATTGAGAAATAGAGAATATACGTACGTTTGAGCTTTATTTTAATACTGTTCTTCGGACTCCAAGTGAAAAACAATCCTGGTATGTCAACAATACCACGGGCACCCATTTACTGACACAAAGTCACTATTTTCTCACTTTTGCTATCATAACCACACATATTTCTACACATTTTGTTTCGAAAAAGTTTTTAATACACTTTAAAACAAATTAACGTAGTCATAACAAGAACGCGACACAATACAAAGAGCATGCGCTTAGGCAACTGTCAACTAGTTCGCCGGGTTACCGGTAGTTGGCGCGTCGAGCGAGGAGAGGGAGACAGCGATGTTTTTGTTAAGCGTGCGAGCGAGAGGAGTGATGTGGCAGCCTTAAAAGCTTCTAACCCGAGCCTCCACTTTGGCCCGGATTAAAATATGCACGGTGCAATGTAGGCGTTGTTTTGTTTTCATTTTACTCGTGTGTTTGAATTTGCAAGACTTCCGCGCGCGTCATTGCGGGCTTACTATGCGACTACTAACAACGTTTGTTTAAATTTAAGTCTTAAGTAATAGCTGCAGGATAACGAAAGCGGCCTGAACTGGTTCTTTGAAATGTAACTGTAAATATTTTGTAGGTATAATGTTTAATGGGTAGATCAGGCCGATCGGTTTGTCATTAAATCTGTTATTGATTTGTTTTAACGGTACTTCGTTGATAGGCGCAGTTTTAAGATTTTTAAATGCTTTTACTTACTTATTTTTTATAATGATTTAAAGTATTACAAAAAATACACGTGTAGGATAGCGTTTCTAGGAAGAGAACTATATAAACCCTACCTACCTACCTATATAAAATTGTAATTTTAATTTCAATAAAGAAAAAAATTAAAAACCCTCATATTAATAAAATAGACCTAGAGCTATTCATTTGCGACAGAAACATGCTAAAGGACTCAGGAGCTATATAGGTATCTTATAAAAATTAGAATTGATATAAGACGTCATTAACCTTGTATATATTGAAACCAAAATAAACCGCCTACGTCTGAGATAACAGAGATAGCTTATCTGATAACAACGAGCGTCACAACTTGACGGAAACTGGAAAAAACATAAATGTCTGGTATTTGCATTATAAACTAATATAAATAATTAAATAAGTATAAATCTACTGCCTGGAAGACTATCTAAGTTGTTATGTGCCATAATATTGCCATTATTATTTTTAGAGATAGTTTTGTTATTTAGCAGTAGGTAATAAGCAACGTTTAAGGTTCAAAAATACGATGAAGGTTATTTAGTGCCATACTGTCCTTGCAATTTATGGTACGCTCGTCTTGGCGGGGGCACTTCCGTGCCCCCAGATTAAATTACTCAAGTTAGACCTACTAAATAAATATTGTAATTTAGTATTTTGTGATTCTGAGAATAAGGCTCCTTTTAGGATCAGAAATGAACACAAAAAAAACAAAGCTTCTGCACAAAAGCTGGGATATTTAGAAACAGGTGTTAACATGTGACAAACTAGTTTAATTTTATGACTTGATATTTAATTTATGAACTGAGAAGTTCTACAAAACTTCAATAGTTATACATACTTAAACAAAAATATGATTGTAATCGGAACCGTAAATCTTAATTTTATTATCTCTTAAGAAGTTGTTAACATTATAAATATGTAATTTTATTAGTATTTTGTTTTATGTTTTAACAAATAGTTATGTTTTGTATAGAAAAGAGTTTTAATTTAATTCTCAATGTATTTTTATATTAATTACATAAATAAAAATAACAACGATTAAAATCTTTAGGTGATTCTCATTTTTGTGGAACTAAAACACATATTTTACTGAAAATAAACATGGAGGCAGGTAATTCCTTACCCACTTCAGTATTCAGGTAATAAAGTAAGTATAATACTACGCTGAAAAAGTCATTTTGCAAAGTTTACTCAAAAAAACTTTCTTTACGGGAAAAAAACATGAAACAACAATGAAGGCAAAGTTTAAAAAGTCTAGACATTTGCCAAAGTAAAGAGAACACGCGATGTCTACCAGAGCCTCAAGGGAAAGTACTTACTTAGGTACCTAAAGAATATTAAAGTTTTCATCATTTAAATTTAATGTTTCAGTGTAAAATATTACTATATATATGATATATTATACTATATAATAATATTTAAAATAATACATATATAGTAATATTTCAAAATAACATTAAAACATTATTATATATGTGCTGTTGTCTGTACAATATAGTAATATTGTACAGACAACAGCACATCAAGTTATCACAATCTGTCAAATTTTTTCAATAGATTTTCAATCTTATCACAATTGTGGAAGGTTAAAGTTCGATTCGTAAAATTTTACAGATTCGGGTAGATTTACCTGCTTTCGTCTGTACAAAAATATTAGAAGAAACTATCACACTAATAAAAACGCAATATTATTTGAACGTATTTTTTACTACGTACGTACTTATGTAATTCGTGCAGAAACGACTGAATAGATTAAATTAGTGTAAAATGGGCGTTCCCGACTACTACTCAGTAGGAGTCGTTGTTTCAATTCCACATCAGTAGCCGTCAGGCGGATTTAAGAAAACTCTGACACCAGAGCTTGTCAGGCGATTATATCATCTCACTCAATAAGAAGAAGATGAAGGACACTTTACAATAACATATCTTATTTGATAATAATAATTTTTACCGCGTAAAAAAATGCTAGATTTAAATATACAATGAACTTGAACAAATGAATACGATCTTCAACCTATCACGCAAGAGTTCCGCCAGTAACACCGCTTGATGATCTACTGACCCTCGTTCGAACAAGCGTGAAGATGGCCGATCTGATACGCTGCCATTAACTTATGGTCCCCTGGTATTTTGGCTGAGTAACCGTTCAAGAGGTAATTATTCCCATGCCACCTATTATACCATATGCCACATAGGTTATGTAATTGTTTTGGAATTTGCTTTGGGAAATGTAACGGTATTTTTACGATGGTTAAATCCTGCTAATCCTTTTCTGCTAATATTATAAATTCGAAAGCTTGTATGTATGGAGGGTTGTTCCTCTTTTACTCAAAAACTTTTTGATTTTGATAAAAATGGCTGTAAATCTGGCTGGTGCTCACACATCAGAATTACATAATGCCCGCTATTTATACGTTACCCACGTATCAAAAATGTACAACAATCTCATTCAAAAACATAGCTATGCGTTACAGATTAATAGTAAGAAGAAGTCTTATTGGGAAGTTTGATAAAAAAAAGATACGGACAGCAAAGACCACATAATGACGATTGGGGAAAATACAAATCGGAAAATACACGTCTGTTAGTTTTTATTTACGAGTGTTATTACTATACATATATTATTAAGTACATGTATGTACGTAAGTACAGACCACAGCACATCAAGTTACCACAATCTGTCAAATTTCTGCACTCGATTTTCAACCTTATCACAATGGAGGTAGGTTAATGTTTGATTGGAAAAATTTTACAGATTCGTATACGTTGACCTGCTGTCGTCTGTACATCTATGGCAAAAGTATGCCTTCTGACGCAGGATAGCTGACATTGCAACCAGTTTATCCAATACAGTTATATCACGGCCACTGAGCACTGTTCCGTTTCCTATATGAAGGTTTTATAGTATTGGATTCCCGAGTTTTCTGAGCACAAATTACTCTGAATTATGATTGGATTTTATACTCGATTGTCTTTGATTGAGAATACTTAAAAACAGTCTCGTTGATCAAGAAGCACGTTATTATTTACATAGTGAAGTAATAGAACTTGCAATATTTTTTTCAACGTATACGAATCTGTCAAATTCAATCGAAAATTAACCTTCCGCTGTTGAAAACCTATTGCAGAAATTTGACAGATTGTGGTAACTTAATGTGCTGTGGTCTGTACAAACAACTTTTTGTTCACCTTCTTTATTATCTTTATACACAAAAAATACTGTTAAATAAAATTCTATAATTATTTAAGACCCTTTGTAAGGTTAATACCATAATATAGTTTTTATTGCACTGCTAACCTTCACATCTACAGTAGATACTTAATAGGTAACCGTATCCTCACAATTAGCTATCTACAAAGGATACTTGTACTCACACGCAGCTGGCGTATTTTTAGCCGACTTCAACAAGGCGGAGGTTCTCAAATCGGCCGGTATATTTTTTTTCATGTACACCGATTCTCCGAGGTTTCTGAAGCGATTTACGTAATTCTTTTTTTGTTTGATGCGGAATAGCTTCGAATTGGTCCCACAAAAATGTTATTCAGGCAGGCCCGTTAGTTTTCATTTTAGGAGCATTTTTCTAGTTTCACCAGCCTGTTATCAAGTCATCCATTATATTTAAGCCACTAACCAGTGTCTGATTGAATTGAAATTTTACATACTGATAAAAATGCAGGATTAAACTAAAAAGTATAAAATAAAAATAGCTGCGTTAAAAAAAAACGACTTCAAAACTAAAAAGTATAAATAAAAAGTTTATTAAAGTAATAGGTTTGACGTAGTAACTAGGCGCCGACATCAAACCTGTTATTTTAATAAACTTTTTATTTTTTACTTTTTAGTTTTGAAGTCGGTTTTTTAGCATATCAGTAGACTACAGAAAAAATATTATTAGGTATTTTAGCAATACTAATATTGTTTGCTTGAATCTCAGGAACTACCAGGACCAATTTGCGATATAAATTAGTGTACTAAAAAAGGTTATAGGCAACTTTTATCCGAGTGCGCGTTTTGTCCTCACAGAACGCAAAACCACAAAAACTATTAGACTAATAAACCCAAAGAAATTCTCCCTGCAATTCTCTAAAGTGGCAAGACCACCTGTCTTGTATATTAAGCTGACGTTATTACATT
>NWSH02000019.1:3400669-3412005 GCA_002382865.2 Heliothis virescens
TACCGCTCCAAACTGCAGTTTTATTACGTGCGAACCTGAAATATTTTTGTGGTGACTGGTTTGGTAATTGGTGACGATGTTTTGTGTTTGTATGTATGTACCTACATACATAACACACCCTTTTTTTGTTGTACGCTTTTGTTTAATGTTCGTTTGTTTTGTAATAACTAGCTTTAGTAGGTAATACAAGTATTTTTTTTTCCTTATTTTTTCGCCTTGACGTCATTCAACAAAAATGTTATGTCATGGGTTTTTGAATATAATGCAGCCTGTGCCTAAGCTGTGATTAATGTGTCAGTTCAGACAGGATAAAACCTTTTATTTCATTTTCCTTTTTTTCATCTATTATTATTTATTAGATAGCAAGTTTACATAAAAAATAAACTTTATTTGTCCTAACATTTCACGAACTTAACCTATTCTAAAACAAAATCCTAGCCGTCTCGCAAACCTGGTAGTCCCCGCATTATTATTTCAACGCAAGAAGTAGGCAGAATGTAAATAACAACCGCATATCCTTTGCGGTGGTTGCGTGTCAGAAGGGCAAGTGCGGTGCCTTTGTCATGGTAATGAGCGAATGTTACAGAACTCACTTTCTTTTGATATTACGGTTTTTTTCAGGTACCTACTGCTTTTGTTTACGCAGTTGTAGACTTTCAACCTTATCGCAATAGTGGAAGGTTAATATTCGATTGGTAAAATTTATCAGGTTAGGGCAAGTTGACTCGGTGGTGGTCTGTATAACAAAGTAGTTATACATACAAAGTGTCCATTCCTTACTTTCTCCATTCGCGTAATACCACACATTCCTCGCGTTTTGTGGGCCAAGTCTCTGACCCATACTGGGCTAAAGTGCACATTTTCGTCATAAACTTTGAATGGATAAATAGATATGCATGCAAATACCAATCGAATTCACAAAAAAGCTGTGTGTGGTTTTTTTTTTTATTTAATGCGTAGTTAAAAAGTATAGGTATACATATATGGATATGGGTAAACTGGCCTGAAATATATGATGTTTTATTTGTTTACAAAGTCGTGAGTGCTTATCTAAATGAAAAATCTGTTATTTACAGGAGCTTTGAAACGAGGAATATTTTTACAATGGAAAAATGCACAACAATAGCGTTATCGCAAAAGAATTGTATTTCATTAAACAACGCAGTTACATACAACCGTTATAAAGATTCATGCAATTGTGAACAGAAAATTGCCATTTTCCATTCGAAAATTACGGAACAATAAAATGAAATTGTTATCATAAATATCTCGATTTGTTTAATTTTAAGCAATGTCTATTTATTCACACAAAGCGTTCACAAATATACTAAACCATTTGTACTTATTCTTACATTTAATAATTCTATATTTTAACTGCGCAACTAGGTAATACTTAACGGTTTCAAATAAATATATTATTTATATTCAATTGTTCAGTTGTTAGAGCTCTCACTATAGCCCAGTAGATCCCGTAAGTATATCAGGCAGCTCCGAACCTGCCTGCTACCNATTCAATTGTTCAGTTGTTAGAGCTCTCACTATAGCCCAGTAGATCCCGTAAGTATATCAGGCAGCTCCGAACCTGCCTGCTACCTTGTTGTTAAACTGCTATTAATTAAAGGAACTTTTCAGCAAGCACATTTAACTAAAACCACATGTTAATTTAGTCCTGTTCTCTCAACACTTGAATTTATTAAAGCCACAAACCACTAGTAATAGGAAACAAACTCACCCGACCAACTTGAATCGAAATAATCAAGCGCCTGAAACTTCGCTCATAGCAACATGTTGTATATCTGGTGAGTAATTAACAAACACGCAGGCGTTTAGTGCAGGCGTCGTGGAGACTAGAACACTTGATTTATGGTGGAGTTAATCACGCTATATTTTGTACTAGCTGCGACCCACGATTTCACCCGCGTCCCGGGGAAACTATTTCCCGTACCTGGACAAAATATAGGCTGTGTTGCTCAGGGAAAGTATGGCTACCCAACAGTGAATTTTTAAAGTCGGTCACGTGCTTTTTGAGCCACAACTCTTTTATAACATAAATCTTTTGTCTTTATAATATAAGTATAGATGTATACTGAATATTTTGTATAAACTAACATACTGTTTAATTCACTGTCGTACTGTACAGTAGTAGCTTTTAAAAGTATATACCTAGTAACTTAGCTAAACATTTTAGGGTACCTACAGTAGGTGTTTGAATCGTAAAACGTGGTAGGTACTACTTAGCTTTTTAAAAGCAAAATTATTATGCCCAGACTATTTTTATCATAAATGTATTAGATTTATAAAAAGGGCAAGTACCTAGAAACTAAGTAGGTATGCCAAGTGTCCATTATCCAAGATGTGCTAAACCTTACTTATTTCAGGTAAGTACTTATTCTACATCAGTTTTATTACTTTGAGTACAAGTCTTCAACAAATTAAGTTTGTTACACTCAAAACTCGACCTTAATAACACTAAAGTTTAAAGTAGCTTTTAAAATGTTCCTTCAAGTTGTTTTTGCTATACATTAATTCTTGGCGAGATAAGTTTGAAACTTGCAGCGGTTTTTCCATCGCCAGGTAGCTTCATATTGTAAATTATTCCATATTTTAGGTAAATCTCCCACAAGCACTTTCGTGATGTCTATGATAATATTATTATGGTATTGTTGGCGTTCTGGTTGATACAGTGGCGTAGCTAGGTAACCGCGGGTCCCGGGGCAAATAGAAAAATGAGGCCCCTTAAAGGAAAAAATGAAAGGAATATGTATCATGCACGAACAGAGCGAGCTTCTTTTTTAGGTTGCAACCTGTCTTTATTATTTATTGTAAAAATGAGAGTAACTTTGGAAAGTTCAGGGGCCCCCTCAGATTCATTCAAGGGGCCCCCTGGACTTGGGGCCCCGGGGCACTGCCCCGGCTTGCCCCTTCGTAGCTAAGCCACTGGGTTGATATACTAGATACGTAACTCTTTTCCTGAAAGGAATATGTGTCTCGAATGTTTGTATTGTAATATGAGCTTGGGCATCAAGCTACAACTGACGGGTTATATCAAAATAATGATATAAGAAAGAAAGAAAGGTAGAAAGAAAATGACGCACACAGTAAAACAAAAGGAAAACAATATATAAAGCGACGAAAGTAATTAATATTTTCTCTATTATGGTGGCATGTCTATGCGAAAACTTCAACTTAGTAAGCTGTTTTTTGTCTAAATTTGTAAAATCTCCATACTATATTACCAAACTTTGCATTTATCGATGTTTTAATAATGACAACACATTTGACTCGAAAATATAACAGAAAGCCTAAGAAAAATATGCCATAATATTCGGACCTTACTAATCAAACAAAATGAGTTGGTTTTAAAATAAAGTTTCCTTCAAATTACTGCATAAGGGTTAAAGACCAAACCCCTTCTGTAAACCTAGTTAAAGTAATTGATTACTGGTATAAACCCAAGGGTCAGACCCTTACATAACTCTGGTAAGATGGCGTCTTAGACGTGGTAACGAGAAAAACAAAGCAACTTGATACCTTCCTACCTTACTTACCTTAGGGAGGCTATTGTAAGGCTTTATGTATTTATTTACGTTTATTATTCAAGATTATTATCTATACTATATTAATATTATAAAGCTGAAGAGTTTGTTTGTTTGAACGCGCTAATCTCAGGAACTACTAGTCCGATTTGAAAAATTCTTTCAGTGTTAGATAGCCTATTTATCGAGGAAGGCTATAGGCTACTTTTTATCCGGATGCGCCGAGTAGTTCCCACGGGACGCGGGTGAAACCGCTGGCAGAAGCTAGTATACCTATAAAAACAGTGAATTAAAATCTACTTATCAGAAAAAGGAAAGTTTATTGCAATACCGCAAGTACAGACGACAGCAAGTCACGATACCCGAATCTGTCAAATTTTACCAATCGAACATTAACCTTCCACTATTGTGACAAGTTTGAAAATCTATTGCAGAAATTTTACAGATTGTGGTAATTTGATTAATCGTTCTTTTATCGAATATAAAATCCACACTTAATTAACACTCCTTATTTTTTTTTGCTGTAGGTAATGTAACTTCAGAAGAAGAAATAGACTAAGCAAAAAATTAACGCATCTTATCTGGAGAAAAAACGTACAGTGAATTAATACAAACGTTTGTTGCATATTTCACTTTCCTTTACAATTTAACTAGGGAGAAACTTAATTGAAAAATAAAATGAATTTAAACTCTAAAAAATATTCTGGGAGACCACTAGCGTCCACCGCAGCTGACCTCATTATCATATCAAAGCCCCGTCGCAGTAGCTTTTTATATCTCTTGCATAGAAAAATGAAATAACCCAGCAATTTTGTATTGGATCAAAAGATACAAATTGCACTCGAAGAGTTGCAATTGAAGAAAATAATATCTGAAAGTTATTTTAAAATATACAAAAAAGCTTATTGTAAAGAAACAATTTTGGATGTTAGATGAGCTATCCCTACTAATATTATAAATGCGAAAGTAACTCTGTTTGTCTGTGTTACGCTTTCACACCTAAACCAGTGAGCCGATTTTGATGAAATTTGGTACAGAGATAGAATAGACCCTGAGGAACAACATAGGCTTTTATCCGGGAAATAGTTAGCTCGGGAAGCGGGCGAAGCCGCTGGCAGAAGCTAGTCGTATTATAATTTCTACAGGATTTTCTTTTTTCCAGTATTAGCTAATAGTAAACAGTAAGGATAGTGCTTGTGGCACATATTTATTTAATGGGGCATGCGATGCTCACCTATGATATATTGTTATATCAACCTTAGAATATAGTATTGTTTGAAACTGTACTATTATAAACAACTGTTACTTGGGCAAATAAATGAACAAACTGCCTTGAATGCCTACTAAATATAGAAACCCTAGCAGGTCTGTTTAATCCATAAGGGCGAATAGTTGAATTCGCTTCCTAAATTGAGAGATTATATATGCCACGACATCCAAACAGATCTCAACCTTCAACCAAAGACTTCAGAACATTCCCTCAACATATAAAACCGTACTAATCAACGCGAATCAGACACATATACGGTTTTCCGTCACCGAGACAAAAATCGGTGTGAATTTAACCGTAAAACTGTTTGCAACGTATTCCGATTGGAAATTTCAATTTGCGAGCAACGGCCGCGCTCTAGGGACGTAGGGAATTTCAGAAAAAGTTGTGATTTCCAGTTAACTGCGTAAAAAGATTTGTTATAACGATCTAGCTAAAGGGCAAAGTCATAAAGTTATTAGCTGGATAGAATAAATTATTAGAATAAAAATGCGTAGGACCTAAAATGAATATATTATATATTTACTCGTAATGTATAGCTTTTCCCGGCCTAGGCTGTAACATTTTTGGCTTTTCCAAATTATTTACAATTGGCTTCCCTAAGGGGAAAGGTTATCTTAAGATAGAACTAGATTACTACCAGTCATTGTAGAAAAATAAATGAATGAATTATTTTAAACGATGAAGCCATAATAAATGCAATCTTAATACCTACCTTTAAAAAACAAAAGTTCCAGCTGGATTTTCACTATGAATTCCTAAAGTTACACATTGTAAGGAACTGCAACATAATTTATTTATTTGTTTGCCCTCTAAGGAAAACGAGCACGAAAAACATTTTCGTCACGTCACAAAATTTTCTTTCCATCAACCTGTCAACCTATTACAGTCTTGCTCAAATATTGAAAGACTGAAAGACTCGTTTGCAACTCGACGCAGTGAAAAAAAATACCGTTCCATTTTTGAAGTAGCTTCCATAACCGCTCGGTTCCACTTGTAACGACCTCCCTACCTCCGTACCTTGTGGGTACCTCGTACCTTCACACCAGCTCTTCATTATTCCCAATGCGGCACGAGGGCGTGACAAAACATGTTTTCTGAGTGCTCGCATTTTTGCACACATTATTCAAGCAAAATATACGCAGTGTATGTATATATAGAGTTATGTTTGTGCGTCTGTTTACCGTATTTGCATCGGCGAATTGGACTACAAACAAGGTAATATGTTGATGATCTTGGCAGTTCATAAAATATTGAAAATCTATTTCCTATGTATTTTAAAAATAAGCTGGTCTTGTAAAATCATTTAAGACTTATTGCCATTTCAAACAGAATTTAAAACATCTCGTTTTTCACAGTTTTTGTATAATATCGGTACAGATTCTCTATTTCAACAAAAACTAAGCCCTGCAGATAGTTTATTTACCCTATAGCTTAAGCTTGATAGTTTACTTAACCCTACACGTTACTTAAAATAAATAGCTCTAACCCTAAAACGTGCAGGCCCAAACCCGTATAATGAATGGGACGGAAGGGGCTTACAGAATCGCCATGTTGCACTTAACTGGAGGCATGATGACATAGCGGTAGTTATATTAGGTAGAGATATACTAACTTATGCTTACGGCGTCGTCTATGTTTTAGTTATACGCAAAAAAGATATATGTGTTAATCTGCACAAGGCTGGCTTAATGTGAGAAAGTATGAAAGTATTTATTGAATGTAAAAAAATAATTCGATATATTACCTAAAGAATAACAAGAGTGAGGTTGAAGTGACTGTCAATATATAGTTCTTCGTAATCCAAAAGCTCTTTTTCAGCGATGATAAAGCATGGACGTAAGGCTTCTTAGTTGTAGTAACTAGACTTACGTCACTTTATCCTCATGGGGGAACGGTCGTAATTTGATATCGTAATAAGCCACTTGTTATTTGCCCACAAATGCATGTAAGCTGCATACGGAACATGAAGCTATATGAAAAGCCTTTATGCATTTGACAAAGAATATATTATTCTGCGGCAAAACTTGGTAGTTTCCCGCTCAAGTTTAAAGTTCCAGCGTTGACGTGTGCTTAGCTCGCAAACTTTGAGCCCGAGAGACAAATTCTGAGCTATCAGAACTTAGCGCTGTTCTGAGTTTTCTAGACAACTACATTATGTGAGAAGTTGTATAATTTGCGAGGCTTGTTTTATAATGGTATAATTTTTGAGGCAATATAATATTTAAGTGATCATATCTTTTAATGTACCTAATTATCTAAATATGTTGTTTTTAATGGGTGTATATTATAAACTTAATAATTATAATTAGTAAGGAATTAGGAGGCCGATTCGAAGTCAGAGAAAAATCGTCGGTTAAAATTAAAAGTAATTCAAATTATTTAATTCAGGCGGGAAGTCCATTCCAAATGAGGTATTTTTAATGAGGAAATATTAATGGCTTTTCGAGTCTAGAATATAATTAACAAGAGGCTGATATTTTATTGATATCACGTACTTTCTGCTATTTCGTGAACGAAATTTTTGCGTTTTTTATTTGTAGATTATTCACAAAGAATCTGTACGTAAAACGTTAATTTTATTTTACTTTTAACCTTTCCATTGTAGTAAAGAATGGTAATTATGTTGCGTGACTATTAACTTAAATAAACTCAAACCTAATGTTTTTATTCTCTTCTTATTGCTACCAACTTGTGTTTAGACAGAATATAAGGCCTTCTTTAAACTTAATTAACGTTTGTGCTACATTGTCCCAAGGTTCACAGTCAACTTTAAACTCAACGCTATTTAAATTACCCCAATAGAGAACATCAATGGATGAACGTGAATGCATAATGGATTGTACGAAAGTAGATATGGCAAGAAAGGATGGCAAGGAAGGGTCGATATGACTAGAGGGATGATGGCAGATAGAAGAGTATGGAAGAAGAAAACATGATGTGCTGACCCCAAATATAATTTGAGGATTGTAGGATGATGAAAATACAGTTCAGTGAAATGTATAAGGCTATTGCAGTTCAATCTTGTAACATACGAGTATGATTTAAGTGTGTGAAATAAGCTGGTTGTAATTCTCACTATTTACCTACACGATATAAATAGACAATGGATAGTCTCCACGAAAACATGTCTTAAACCAACATAATAATTATTTTCAGGTTCACAAGTGAAGCAACAACAGAAAAAAAAAAATAAGTTGCGTATAAGATTTCTGCGAAAAATACTTCAAAGAGGAAAAGTATGTTTTTATAAAGATCCGCCCTTATTGTTTGTTTAACCCTTGTTGTTATGATTATCTCGTCGATAATGTTGTTCTGTAGGATAAACGCCATGTTTACACATTTAAGCAAACAAGTCAGCTCTCGTTTGCATTGCCTTTAATATGTTTTTACTGAATGTTCTTAAAAGTCCATAAATATGAATATTTTATTTGATTCTTTCAAGAAGAACAGGAATTCATGTTTCTGAAAAATGTAGCTTAGCATCACGCTTTGGCCTTTAAAAGTAGTACAATATGCATAAAACTAGGAAACGTGCGCATTATTTTTAAGAATGTTTATGTTATATATTTGTAGTATGTTTCAGTTTTTATACATTTATATAAAGAATTGTAGGTACATATATTTAATAAGAGCTTTGACGCCCGAAATAAATTATAATAATAAGGCATGCCACTTATATGGCTAGAAAATTAAGAAAAAAATAGCAGTAGCTGAGTTTCCACAAAATACAGAATAATCAGCAAACAGTCCGACCAGAGCGCACATGGGCACGTAATTTGATAACTGCAACAGTTGTTGCCACAAACTGTTGACAGTAGCGTAGGCTTGGCAACACTTGATGCCACGAACTTCGCTAAAAATCGCTTCAACTTACCAGCCTGTCCTCTCTGTGTCTTCGCCCGTCTTCCTACCACTGGTGACGCTAAACTGAAGGCTCGGTCAGCCCTCGGCAGCTGCAATGTGGTCGGCTGGCTCGGCTCCGAGTGTCGGGCGCAGATTGCTGCTTCTACTACCGAGTCTATGCTGGCTGACCGTGGTAGCTGCCCTCCTGATTCACGGCTGAAACAATGAGCAATTTGGTTTTGGAGATGTTCTACTGCATATCCATAATGTTGTGAAGAGTAAAGAAGAATATATAGGGAAGTGGACAGAAATGCTGTGGTCATCAACGGTGGTCTTATTAATTACTTATTAATAACTAACTACCGCCAGCGGTTTTATCCGCATCCTTTGGGAACTACTCCGTGCACCCGCATAAAAAGCCTATAGTCTTCCTCGATAAATGGGCTATCTAACACTGAAAGATTTTTTCAAAATGGATCAGAAGTTCAAACTAGTTTCATCAGGTAAGTATAAGAAAGGAGTAACCATACATTTTCATAGGTTTAAACTTGAACTAACTTTACTGCTGTATGTAGTGAAGGCTAGTCTATAGCTGTTCGAAAGAGTTACCGCGGCCCTGGCACACAAAAGGCTCCCGAAGGAACACGGTGGGTTTTAGTCAGTAAAAGTCTGACACTCCCTCCCGCTGTGGGTGGGAGGGAGGTAGAGTGTGAGTCATAGGACTGATGATTTCCCATCGATATAAAAAAAAGGTCTATAGCTCTGCTCCTTGACTTTTATAACAAGCCACACAAATGCAGTATACAACTCTAATCATAATTAAGTTCGGTTTAAGTTACGTTCCGTCCTACGCAAACATTAATTCATAATTTACTAAACAGAGCTTAAAATCAGGATTTTTTTTGAAATACTCGTAACTTGACGTAATTACTGCAATAACTTTGTACATGGTAACTTGTAACTTGCACTGACAAAGCCTTAAAGTACATATCTTTGAGTAAAGTTTAAACTTTATAAGTAAACTTGTGAGACGTGCTTGATTTCGTTTCTGACAGCGTGTGTTTGTGGTGATATTAATATTATTTCATATTAAGTATGTGTGCGTTTGCTTGTATCTTATGAGCCAGCAGCCCTCATTTGTATTGTTGGTGTGCTGAACAAATAATATAATAATCATATTATTGTTAAATAAGGGAAGCAATTCACTAGCGAATTTTCCACTGGTTTTTCTCATTTCGCGCAAAATTTGATAGTGCAAAAATAATATTTAGTAGATCCCTTACGAAATCCATAACCGTTCCTAGATATAAGCCACTGTAACACCTGTCAAAACATTGTGGAAAGCAAATAAATAATTATTATTCCACCAAAGACATTTCATGTAAAATGTTTCCAAGACGACCACAAAAGATTTGCCCTGTGAAAAATATATCAGATCTCATGTAGAGCCAAGCTTCTGAATCTACACGGCCTATCATCAGATATAAATATTTCACGTATCTAAGTGTTACGCTACCGAAGCTCCGCGGCTGATTTTACGTTCCAACGTATTCGGCTAATATGTCACACCATAAGTGCCGAACTAACGCGGCAGAAATTCAGTTGCGCAATTTTATGTGTATATTCACTGTTGGATCGAACCGAACTTCGGTAATAAGTTGCCGCCGAAATGCCGCTGAACTTACGTCCGACCGAAGTTCGGCTGTACCCTATAACGCAACGTAATTTCGGCATAATGTGTCGCCAGTAATTCAAATAGCATTGCGGGCGTAATCATGCCAAACTTCGGTCGCGTATCCTCGGCATAGTGTGTTTAGACACTAAAGGCTAGGGCTTTTACAAAGTTTTCACCTCTAAACTGTACATTTCAACACTACACACAGTTCATCAGGTCTAAATTAAAATTAATGATATACTTTTATTATTTGTGCTGGAGGCGCCGCGGCGTGGCGGCGTCGCGACGCCCGCGCTGTTTACCGCCCCATTTGCATTTTAATCGAAATAAAACTTTCTTAGGGTTGCTTTTGCTATCATTTTTGTATCGAATTCTTTTAAAAGTATATACCTAAAAAGTATGTATATAACTATATACCTATATATCACGTAGTTGAGGACAGTTTTAAAATCTGGGAAGGTGATTTTTATTTGAGGTTTATCATAAGAATAGTTTCATGTTTTATATATTATGCAACACGTAAATGTGGTTGGTATACGCAGTGCGATTGATTAATATAACATTTTAAAATTATTTTATTTGTCTGCGATTTACCCACAACAGCAAGTCAACCTACCCGGATCTGTAAAATTTTGTCAATCGAACATTAACCTTTCACTATTGAGATAAGATGTAATATCTGTTGAAGAAATTTGACAGATTGAGGTTAGTTGATGTGCTCACGGCTGTATCTACTCAATACATAATTTAGAATAAGTAATTCGTTGAAGACTCGAAAATCTCCAAATTCAATAGGAACTTTATTTAATTTGTTTTAAGAAAGTAGAAAAAAATGCAATTGTTGGGAATCGAACCCAACAGACGCGCGGCCACCACTCATTGGCTGCGTGCACACGAAATGCGTCATCAGCAGAGCAGCGGCGGGCAGCGGTGCGGCGAGCAGCGAGCGACGCGACCGGCCTCGCACCTCCACTTGCTTCTACGGACCCTACCGCGACGGACCCCCCAA
>NWSH02000019.1:3427617-3439318 GCA_002382865.2 Heliothis virescens
GGAGACGAGATCGGTGTTCATTAGCGTGGGAACGTACAAAGGGCTCTGAAGACAGCCTTGGGAGGCGCCACTCATCTGCTTGGCAAACTGTGACGGGGTTATATAACAGTTAATTATGTATAAAATAAGTAATTTAAAAAATAATACTTTTGTACTCCATGTAGTGTCGTAGGAGATAGCCCCGGGAGCTACGACGTCAGCAAATGCAACCTACATCAATTCTGTCAACTCCGAATAGATTTCAACCTTATCACAAAGTGAAAGGTTTACTTTCGGGTTAGTCAAATGTATAAATTGACCGTCCAGTACAAGATCTAAGCTCATTGAAAATACTATATCATATTACTTTACTTACTTTTCTTATGTAAGTTTTTCTAGCAAAAAACTACTGAAAAAGATTGAAAATCCAAACAATATATGCACATAGGTCTTCATCTAGATATCATTCCATTCAAAACCTTTCGCGCCTTTATATCTGCAAATCCGTTCTCATTTTTTACAAAATCTTAAATCAGAGTTTTACAAAATCATCTCAACCCAATAAGTCTCTTTAAACACGAAATACAAATAACAGCGACAAGAATACATCTTCAAAGGTCAAAAGCTGATGAAGACTTAGAAATGCATTTGAAAACATTTTCCATTAGAAAGATGTTAAAATTGCAGCGTTCAACATTGTGAGAGCATTCTGAGTTAGCAAACACCATTTGTATTCTAAAGCGGTTTTGTGTAAATGTGTATAAGTAATACAGCCAGCTTCACGGGTTCTAGATAAAGTTCTAGATTGCTATCTGACAGATAATGCCGTAGAAATGTTTGTAATTTGACTACTTTTCTATGACATGTTTTGTCTGATAGTTATTTAGAAAGCAATTTTGAATCAGAATTGTTGTGTCACTGTCTTTATTATTTTTAACAGCTGTTTCCTACGGTTCCATCCTCGTTTTATAGAAACTACTTCCCGCATACGTATAAAATATGTTAATCAGTGAAACTTCCCACAAGTGAAAGATTTTTTCAAATCGGTTCAGTAGTTTCGAAGCCTTCAGGGTCATAGGTACAAATAAAAGTGTGTTAGATCATTTCTTAGTTAGTTTTCCATACAAAGCTGGGGCTGAAAATGAAGAACAAAATTGCTAAACAAATACTAACACAAACAAACTCTAAAAAATAAACACGGTCGAAGTACACAAGGTAACGATTTCTATAAATACATTTCGCCATAAGAATCAGTGTATAATTTAGAATCCAATCTGTGCAACCAATCAGCTCACTGTCACCCGTCCACAGATAACGAACTAATATCCGCCCGCCATTGAATCTGAGAGATGCTATCATTTTCTTTGTGAAAATATCTTATTATAAGGTGAAGGCACATACATACCGTGTTTTTGAAGATAGAAAAGATTTATTTTTAGTATGTTACTTAGGGCTTTAAGAGCCAGTTTAATAAGTTCCAGATAATATTCTAGATAACTATCTGACAGGTACAGACAACAGCACATCAAGATACAACAATCTGTCAAATTTCTGCAATCGATTTTCAACCTTATCACAACGGAGGTAGGTTAATGTTCGATTGGTAAAATTTGACAGATTCGTAAACGTTGACCTGCTGTTGTCTGTACTACCATAGAAAGGTAGTCGTAATTAAAAACTTTTCTACGGCATTATCTGTCAGATAGCTATCTAGAACATTATCTGGAACTTGTGAAACTGGCACTTAATGTCCCAAGTAGATCATGATCGTTTTTATCTTATTTTCAATCACATAGCAATAATAATTGTGATAAACGTGAAAGTTTGGATTTTTTACAAAACGTGCTTAATAGGTTTTATCCGAGTGAGGAAAGTAGTTTCCTGAGTAAAATTGATAAAATTGCGGGCACGGCAAGCTGGACTATAAAATTGCTTATAAAATTCTTGCTTCCTTATCTTGCATAAAGCACAAAATACACTGAAATAATGAGCATGTATATACCTATCTTCAATATATAAAAACCGCCAAAGCGATATATCCGCGTAAAATTATATAATAAGTGTGTCTCTAGCTTTAAGCTCCTATGTATTTTTTACTCTAATTCCCCTATTTCCTCAACCACAATTGTTATTTAACCTAACCCCTCTCTAAATAAATTCATTAAAATAAAAGAGCTATTCTTTTGAAAAGGTTAAACGATAAAAGAAAATGAAATAAGGTGGAAGAGTTATTTCTTTCCTAATTTTCTTGCCCCGGATAAACCGCACGTTTTGAGGAAAGTGGGCGTGAAAACTCCTAAATTATAATAAGTACACGTATACTAATTTTAATTTAATATTAGTTCTATTATACACCTATAAGAAACTATTCTATAATATACTAATTCAAGTTAAATGTAAGGCATTAATTAAGTTTAAAATTTCCCCTGAGATAAAATAATGTGTTGATAAGGTTAACTAACAATCTGGACGTCAGTAACTAAGTAAAGCTGAAGATTGCTTCAAAAAACATCTTGAAGAGAAGTCTGAAGGCGCCAAATCGCCTTGAGCAAGCGTGGTTATTAACGCTCATTCCTGCTCTGTGTGATAAGAGGTATACCCTGCAGTGGGACATCTAAAAGGCTGATGACGATAACGAATACGTTTGATGATGCAAATCCAGTGGACAGACATTTACATTTAAGAATAATTAAAGAATTTCTGCATCGACTTTTTTCAATTCCCTTTTTAAATGCCAGGTCTTTCTCTGAAGTTTAAGAATTAAATAAAATCTCCTTTGAGTAACATTTGCTAATTTCCTCGCTTTTTGCGTCAGTTTTTGTACAGGGTGGATTAATTTGCATCAGTAAAACAATCTTAATTAAAAGAATTCGGTACAATTTCCCTGAGGCGTCATTATTTCTTGTCTAGTAACAGCTGGAGTTTTTCTGTTTGCTCTTGTTTGATCAAAAAGCTAAGTTTGCAAGAAATAAAAATAATTTTAAAAAGATCAAATATGTTAATGAGCCAGTACCGTGATTGATTAAGTATGTAGACCATGATACTGTAGTCACTCAGTTCGATCAACTTGTATGGCTGTTAGCTGATCTTGTAAATGACTAGCTGTTTTTCCGCTGTTTCACTTGCCTTCCGGAAAAACTTCTTCCTATAGCCGAATAAAATATATGTGTAGGCTTTGTTACTCTGGGATTGTGTAGGTTCCCAGCAGTGTTTTTTTTCTAATCGGTTTAGTACTTTCCGAGCCCTGCGTACTCTACACAATAAACAGTAAAATTTATATTGATACATCAAACTCAGTGACCCCCGTGTATACCGCATTTCAACAAAGGTGAGTAAGAGTATAGGAAGTCGTATAAAGTGTGTAAGAGCAGATAGTTAAGAAGTTTGATTGTTGCTGCTCCCAACTTTATTAATTTAGCGTCGATGTATCGGTGTGAACACTCACTCAGTATGCGTGGTTTTATCCAAAATTAGATTTATTAGTATGAAATTCTCACACCGACATAATATCCTTCTTAATACTGTAAATGCAAAAGTAGCCCTGTTTGTGTGTCTGCCTGCCTGTCGCTTTTTCATGGCAAAACTATTGAACGGAGTTAAACGTGGTACACAAATAGTCTAGATCCTAAGTATCTGAGTTAAGATAATATTTTCATATAGGTAACTACCATGATGTTTTTTTTTAACATTTATACCTACATTTTTGTATTCCGTAGGTATGTACCTATATTTTCTAAAAATCCGTCTCTTTTCTTTGTATATCAGTGAATCTTTTCACAAAAAACGCAACAGCAAAATTATTTTAATTCTGTTCCCAAAACAGGCGTATTACTAAATACACTTTTATTTATCCAACCTGGCAGCTTGCCTGCACAGCGAGATGACTCGCGTATGAAACCTTTTCTTTGCATCGACAAAAGAAGAAACTTTGTCTAAGCTTTTGGACGAGTTCCATGTGGCCTTACTTTCATCAACCTTCTTGCTTTCATTGCGAGCGAATTTCGTACATGTACCTACTGGTAAAAAAGTTTTGGGCGTATGTGGAATGAATAATAAAGAATTGAATTAGATGATGATGTTGTTATTCGGTTGGCAAAAAAATGGAGTTCACAATAGCAATGTCACGTGAATTCATCTGCCTAGCCTTTTCTCAACTACCTATGATAAGTATGACGAGGTCGGGTCTCAATTCAATCGAATACAGCTGAGAACCAATGCTTTACATGGAGGGGTCACGTGAATTGGTGTCAAGTGGTGTCAAAATAAAGGTAAACTTATAGACTGTCACATAAAAAAAATATAGATTTGCCAGTTACAGGTCAAAGTGTAACATGTTAACGCTGTCATCAGACAGCCACAACTTTATAATTAAGGACATAAATTGACTACGCACACATACAAATACTCACAAACACATGCACAGTTAAAAGGAGGTGATTTCTGGTTGAAATTGAGTTGGGTCGAATGATGCTCGTCTAAATTATTTGGTCCATTTGGATTGGGGTCGTCCAGTAAGCAGATATTGAAAATGTTAATTACACCTTCTGAAAATAGCGTCCGTCGATGTTTGTCCTTTAAACGTGTCTTGTGGTTTAGGAAAATGCTCTAAAAATAGATTTGAGGTTCTACTTAAAACTTGTATTCTACTGATCAGAGGTATGTTGGCTGATCATTTGAAAACTTTCAGCAATTCAATAGTAAATATCACGATTTGAAGAAACACTAATTACGTTAATGGCCAGTTCCAGAGGCTCTAGATAAAGTTCTAGACAACTATCATAAAGTTTTATAAAGCTATTTGAAAATAATGTCATAGAAAAGATTTTTTTCAAAATAAAAACATGTCTATGCCACTATCTCTCAGATAGCTATCTAGAAAATCTGGAATCTCTGAAACTGGCCCTTAAAATACAAATATATCGCGGAATATATAAAAAAGTAATAGGAGTAATGCACGAGTAATGTCAAATTTCAAATTGTATAACATGGTTGACTCCTTGAGGAGCTGGTTCTCCATAAAAAGAAATGACATTCATTTAAAGGTTTAAGATGAAAATTCTTCCACTTTATTCCCAAGAGTGTTACACGGATTACGCTGGATGCCTATGAATAGTTTGGAATGAAAAGGTTTCCGCTAAGACTAGCCTGACATGGGCTGAATACGTTATGAAAACTAATGTAAGCAAACTTCTTGTGGACACTTTATATTTCATTTCATCATTATCTGCCCAGCTACGACGTCGAAATTGGTTTTCTAATTGAAATTTAGGTTTTATGTTCAGTTACAAAATTGGACAATTACTAAATTATTGGGGCTTGTCTTGTTTTGTTTTAAAAAAATCCAATAAACAAGAATTATTCGACATCATTATTACAATACCTTCAGAAATATTACTGAATAGATTTCTTAAAATATCTACAGAAATAAAAACTCTTTTTGTTCCTATATTCAGATTAGTGTGAAGTCATTAATACCTAGCCAACTTCGGATTGGCAGCCATTTCATGCGACTTGAACGTTTCAGAAATCTTGTTTATTTCATAATATTAATAAGATCTTGCAGTATTCAGAAGTTTCCAAACCAATAGTAACAGCCATTCTTGGCTCTCGCATTGTAGCACTATATTGCGTTATATTGAAATAGTTTGCAGAGAAATTGCTACAAAATAGTTCACGCAAGATGCAGTTCGATTTATGCATTCAGATTTGTGATTGCGCACTTTAGGTAACCGTATTATATGAAATGTAATGTTTATTTCCTAGAACATAGGTAATCGCATCGACCCGGGAATCAAACCGGAGCTGCGGAATCCTCGTGTAATATAAACATTTTATTTTTACACCTTCACGCAAAAACTACTCGACGGATTTTGGTGAAACTTGGCAGTAATATAGCTTATGTATCAGAATAACATATAGACTTTTTATCCGATTACGGAAAGTAGTTACCGCAGAAAGCAGGTGAAACCGCAAGCGGAAGCAAGTCTGTTTACAAATATGAAACTTTATACGTCTACAGGTAAATAAAAATCTCTTTCAGATTTAGACCCAATCACAGAGACATACGTTCTCACTGTAATATCCGGATTGGCAGAACACGTTGATTCCATTGCCTTGTGCCCGTTCCGTTGCCAATTCTGTCTCAACCAGCTTATTCTGGACGGAATTGAAAAAGTTCCCGCCAAAAACACTGTCATTGCCAGTAAAGTGTTCCAAGTTTAAATTGCATTTGGAATCTGTGGACGATTTTAGCAGGTGCATTTAGAAACTTCGAATTTTTGGGTTGAATGAAATATGAACGAGTAAGTTCGGAAACTCTATATTGTCATCATGTATTTGAGATTATTTGTGTTTTTAGGGTTCCGTATCCAAAGGGTAAAACGGGACCCTATTACTAAGACTACGTTGTCTGTCTGTCTGTCTCCAGGCTGTATCTCATTAACCGTGATAGCTAGAAAGCTGAAATTTTTACAAATGATGTATATCCGTTGCCGCTGTAACAAAAAATACTTACTAAAAATTTAAAAAAGAATAGTAACGGCGGTTCCGATACAATAAACGTGTGAAACCGCAAATTATAACTTTGTTATTCGTACATTTGTATGAAGAACAAAGTTATTTTTTGCTAACGATTTTTTTTATATTGGTTAGTTGTAGGTACGGAACCCTTCGTGCGCGAATCCAACTCGCACTTGGCCGGTTTTTTTGTTGGACACAGTTGTTTGAATAATACGTAATATCGTAAGGGAATACTTTCTTATATGTTTAAAAATAATAAGTATAAGTACATGCAAATTGAGGATTATGCAAATCCTTAATGTGTCTGTCTTTACAAGAGAATTCTAGATTTCTACTTATATGTTTCTCAAAATCATAAAAATAATGTTTTTAAACTTTCGCGACTTGTACACATATTTTAGATAAAATATTATAAAAATAAGCACGTACATGCATATTTCTAAAGGTGTCTGTTGCAGTCCTTTCAAGAAAGAAAATAATCTAGATTGCTTCACATTCTTACATTAGTTAATGCATAAAAGAATATTCCTTCATAAAGCTTCACAGAGCAAAAAAAATAAATTCCTCATATAATTTTAGGCCAAACTTTCTTAGTTCAGTTCATAACCTACCAATAACCGTCGAAGGAAAACTTCTTCAGCCCAATATTGAAAAGATGACTCCGAAATTTTAAGTTGATATATGAAGTCGACTTCTGCCGAAGAATGATTGATTAAGTTCAGACAACTTTGTTATGTCAGTAAATGGGTCAGCGGGGAAACGTGTTCCTATCGTCGAAAAGACGACTAACAGTATTTTTATTTTATATGTAAAAGTAAGTACCTATGAAAATGTAACTTGTGTTTAAGCTAGCGGGTAGAGAGTTTATTTTCAAGTATTAGAGTTTTATTTTAAGACGTCAAAGAAGTTCAGAGCGGCAAAATATCTGGGAGTAGTGGACTGATTTAGGAGAAATAAATCTGAACAACAGAAGGGCATGACTAACGGGGGCTTTCTATAACCGATCCATCCTCTGTTTTGCGATTAGAAATCTAAAGACACTATTTATAGGTATGGGGCTTGTATCCAAACTCAATCTCTTATACGGAACACCGTCAGTAAAAAATAATGTTGATACGAGTTAAAATCCATGAATTTGGGGTCTTAATTAACTTCGTAGATAAAGCAGGTGCGATTTTAATGACTTTTTAACCAACATTTTTAGGGTGAACTACAGTTAAATAAATATTTGAGAAACAATCAGGCAACTTTTTTTTTTTCTAATTATTTTAAAGCAACTTTGATTAAAATCTACAGCAAGAAATTTTTACTTACCAACCTTTTTCTAAGAATTGCGCAGAAATGCAGGCAACACTAAGTATTTAGTTGACCTGCATTTAAGCGCAGGGAATTTCATGCTTCTACCGCAGTTGGAACAAAGTAAGTAAAATTCAAGTAAGCTAAGCTCTGTTCAGCATGAAGAACACAGCAAAATTAATTATGCTGAGTTTGAGGGGTTACTGTTACTAAATAGTTTACTATACGTTATACCTTATTTACCTCATTATTTACTTTGGTAACATTCTATTTCATACCAGTGGTTCCACCCGGGTTAAATGGTAACAGATTCACACTCCCGGATAAAAAGCAACCTATAGCCTCATATAAATAAACTATCTATCTAACACAAAAAAAAATTAAAACGGTTTTTAAGATAAGCATGTTTAAGCAAGTATTTCAGTTTTGTAATTTTTGTGTAGATTAATAATATTGTGTAATTTGATATTCTATGATGTAAACCATTTTTTTTTCAGTAAAGTCATGCATCCTAAAATAAACAGACTTCGACACTTACAACCCCAAACCTGTACATCATCAAAGAAATAAAACTACCAAACTCAATTGCATTACAATTTTCTATTCCCACCAATAGCTATAACATAAGGCTATAGCTACACAGACAAGTATTGGACAGCTCGTGTACGCGTCACTGCGCGACATCGGACGCGTCCGATTGCCAACGTGACGTCAGCTCGCGTTAAACACGTGGCTACACACTGGTTCAGGCAACTGATTAAATTATATTATTTGTTTAATTAAGTGGTATGTTTTTCAGCAGTAGCTATGTCACGTTTCCTTTCAATTTGGTCATCTTACTGTTGAGAATACTAGACATGTGTGGATTGAATATCTCAATATCACTGATCTAATTTCTATTAACCTACTAATATTAAAATGCTGAAGAATTTGTTTGCTGCTTGAAAACGTACTAATCTTAGAAACTTCAGGGCTAATTTGAACAATCCTAAGTTGGCATAGCACACCCCTAGTGTGCAAAGTATGTAATTCGCATACCGTATGCGGGTGAAACTGCCGATGGAGGCTAATGTAGGGTATTTAACATTTTTTCTAAGACTAAAAATATCTTGCTATGCAGCTCTTAAAAAGGAAATAATAAACTGCAGAAGTATTTATCAATATAGTCTCCCTATCATGGTATACTTAGTCTCTATGTAAGGAATTACATTTTCTTCAACGACCATCTGATAACAAAAGCTTTTAAGACACAGTACTTAAAAGAGGGTGTTATGGGGAAAATGCATTCCAAGGTCAGTAGGAGAATTGTCCGTCATATACATTTATGAAGGTCAAGGTCGATTTTTATCTTGTAGCTCTAGTTATTTCGATGTAAACAATGTTTATGGTATAACTGTGAATATGTGAAGAAAGTGGCACATGTTTTATTGTATGCTAAGCTAGCTATTGAGTCTTTTGTGTGGAAATTTTAGTTCAAGGTTGTGAAATATCTTCTTCTTACTTACTTTCTTATGAAGTGAGATTAGGTCATGGTATAACAAAGAACTAATTGACGCGTATACCAATACTAAAAGAGTCGGCAATGTCGAATTGCCTTCCCTTGCTAAAGAGATTGCCCCTGTTCTGCGCAAATATTTGTGCACTATAAAATGTTCTGTGCAGCTGGCTGATCTCCTTATATGAGAACAGCTGCCGTGGCCACTAAATCTGGGACACCTACATTTCAACACATAGAAAAACAGACAGTTTATGCACAACGATGAGCTCAAGAATATTTTTTTATCTAATACCAATTTCTTACTACATTATCTAATCCATTTTCCTCAAGACGATTACCCGATAATGGCGGCAGAAGGTCAATGGTGTAACACGTGGCGATGACGTCATGCCCATTAGCCAGTTCCAAGCTGACCTGTTTATCAGTCCAGCTATTGTTTCGCTACAGGATATCCGAAGCTCCGGTTACATTGTCACAATGGAGCCTTGTGATCGGGGTGGACATTGGACAACGTGCTTATATATGTATGAAGGTAGATATGTTATTTGTAAGGAATGGGTTATTTTTCCTAACACCGTATTAAAGTGTACAAACCTAGGCCCTCTTATTAAAAAATGTGTTATCAAAAAAGTACCGGTTTTTACACTATGCGGTATAAACCATCGTTTCGAACAAAGTTGAAACTCTAAACCTAGTACTAAATCTGGTACTTTTAAAAACGACATATTATATAATAAGGGAGTACCAAAGTGAATTCTTTGAAGAAATTCTACTTTAGAAGCATGTCTAGTATAATACTGCCTATTATTATGACCTGGGCTTGAAAATAATCCAAACTATGAATGGTCAATCTTAATTGAGGAAATAAGAGGATTTATGATTCTCTAGCTTCTGCCAGCGATTTCACCCGCTTCCTGAAGGAACTACTGCGCGCACACAGATAATAAGTAGTCTATGTGTTAGTCTGGTATTTAAGCTATATTCCGTCCAAGTTTCATTTAAGATCCATTTGGTAGTTTTTGCGTGAAAAAGGAACAAACATCCAGACATCCATCCATCCATACATCCACAAACTTTCGCTTTTAGTGTGACTAGATTTCACTTTTAAAACATTTTTAGACACTAAAACACTAACATAAACAAACGTTCGTCTGGTGACTAAAAAAATGTTGTATGCTGAATTTTCTAAAACACGTGACGAAGGTTTATTTAACTTTTTTTAGTGAGACCATTAAAAGCTATTAAAATCTCAAAATTTTAACATTCTCGTCTACCAATAGCTACAATATAAGGCATATAACACAGCCGTGTCTAGTCACGCGTGTAATGTCAGCTGACGGCGCGTTGCCACCGTCGTCTTCAATCATGCCGACACGAGCGCCTTAACTCAATACATTACCAGCCTAAATAACGTTTTGAGAACGAATGTGGGTAGATGCTGATATATTACTCGAAATTTGAATTCGTTTTAAATTATGTAAGACTTTTCTAATACATTAATTTCTGCCAGCAATATCACTCGAATCTCATGGGAAGTATTTCACGTATCTGGATAAATACCTCGGTAAATAGGCTATCTAGCATTGAAATAGTTTTTCTAATTGGATCAGTACCCAATTTCTGAATTTGTCGCGTTTAAAGAAATAAACTTATTCAGTCGTATTAATAAAAATCATCTATTCCAAACTTAATGCAGTNATTAATAAAAATCATCTATTCCAAACTTAATGCAGTGTTACTCTTGGAGTAGCTACTCCCTCTGTAACAGAGTATTAAGTATGTAGTAAGATTGCTATTAATAAACATGGAGTAAGCCTCAACTAACAAAACATTCCTTACGTCGAGAGTAGTGTGAATACTATGGCAACCCAGTCAATTTAAAAGTAAAAAGAGTGAGTATGTGAATGAACAAGGAATCATAGATAATTGAGGTTTCGTGAAATTGTCTGTCAAATTGACTTGTAACTACCAAGTGCGAGTTGTACTCGCGCACGAAGGGTTCCGTACCATTATCTATGAAAACTGGACGAATATATAACCTACAACTAGCCAAAATACAAATACTTTTCGGCAACATAAAATAACTTTGTTTTACATACAAATATATGAATAACATTATGATTTGCAGTTTCCAAAAAAGTACTATATCTATCTGTATCACGTTCAAAATATTTTTCCTAGTAAGTTTATAGAGTTCTACTTTGAGTTTTTATTCCTATTTTCTAAACTTACGGTTCAAAAGTTAGAGGGACGCCTATTTTTCGACTTTCGGAGCAATTATTTCCGAAAATATTATCATAATCAAAAAATTACTTTGTTAACCCCTATTCATTTTAAAATACCTACCTAACGATTTTTGCACTTTGTCGGCGTGGTTGATATGCATATTGGTACGAAATTTCAGCATTC
>NWSH02000019.1:3450396-3467810 GCA_002382865.2 Heliothis virescens
TGAGTTATTTGCTTGTTTTTATAGCACAACTGAAAGGTAACATAACTTATTTTTGACACTTTTCATATAGTTTTGTAGACTTGAATTATTTTTGCTTCTTTGTTGTAGGATTATCTCAACCGTGGGAGGCAATATGATATTATCAAATACGTGACGTATTATTATGTTTTTCTAGAGTGAATAGCTTTCGGCAAGTTAAATGCTACGTATTTTTATGTTGAACAAACAATGTAGGAAACGAATTTCCTATTTTTACCTGTATCATGTTATTTCCCAAGTGATTATACGTTTTTTCTGTAAGATTTCTAGTTGAGATAACAATTTTCAGCGCCCAAAAAAACGTCATCTTTTTGGCAAATTTAATGGCAACACACTCTAAACTCGAAATATTTAATTCGATATAAGACTATGTACTGAAAAACACAAAAGCTAAATAACAAATTAGCTTTCCGCCAGCGGTTTCATCTACTTTCCGGACCCGGATAAATAGTAGCCTATCCATTCAGTAATTTTTGCGTGAAAGAGCAACAAACATTCATATATAAATCCTCACAAATTTTTGCATTTATAATATTAGTAGAAAGTAAGAGAGTTTAATAACAAAATATCAAAAACATCATAAAATAACCATTAATATAAAACTACAGCACTACACCGTTTAACAAAGCACACCTCTATCGTTTAAAGGGATTACCGCCGGCTTCAACTACCGTTTGTTCACAATTCATGCTGTTACAGTGTTTTAATTAAAACTATTTCGCTTCTAAAGGCTTTTAGTATAACTGTGTAAAAGGTTTTGTTATATAAGATATGAAAAGCATACAATTTTATATTTCAGTAATTCGATCTTTGAAAAGCCGTAGATACTAAACAATAGAACAAATGGCCTTACTGTAGTTTATAATACAAAAATAACTAGACTACTTTTAATCCAGGGTAATGAAATAGCTCCCCGAAGAAGTATTTAAATACACGGCCAACGACTAGTTATGATATGAAACTGAAAATAATAGGTAAATATTGGAAAAAATAAAATGTTTTTACAAAAGCGTGTTAGCAAAAATATCTTAAATTTCTTTTAAATTGGACGATTACTGTACCGACGCCGCACGAAAAATGCACCATTGACGCACCACAGCCTCGTCGACAGGAAAGATCCAATATGAAAGAACCCTTATAATAACACTAGCTACTGCCAGCAGCTTCACCCGCTAAAACATAAAATCCCGTTTTTTCCGTTCCCGCTGAAATTTCGGTAAATCCTTTCTTAGTGCTCCTCAACGAACACACATGCCGATTTCAGCCCTACGACCAGTAGTTTCAGCCTTGTCCGTCAGTCACTCAGTAACGGAGGAGTTTTATTTAATCAGAGTCCTAACTCACTGACTCACAAACGCAGGGCCCAAACCCGTGAACCTATAAATCTGAGATTTTGTACAGAGGTTCATCTTAAGACTTTCACGCGAGGTAAGAATGGATTTCCCGAAATTCCCACGGGAAAGGGAAAAACCAGGGTTTTAAGTTTTACGAGGGCGAAGCTGCTGGCAGAAGCTGGTATACCTATATTGATTGATGTAAATGTAATGTCGAGCTCTCACCCTTTGCCGTAAGCTATTGAGTACTTGACCAACTAAAGCCGATGGAGGGCTTTCCAGCCTGGCCTGTAGTATACAGCCTCTCGGACGTGGTCTAGATTTGTTAGCTAGGGTTGAATAAAAGCCTGAAAAACTGAGCTTTTTTACCTGACCGAGCAAAGGAGAATAAATAGGTCTGTATTTCTGAAGGGTCATTCTTGTTACCTACACATACATGATTCTGCTTCAGCTATGTTTGCCTGTGACGAAATTATTTGGACATACCTAGGTTTGAAAAACGATTTCTATGTAGTCGGCATGAGGGATGCATGATTGAGGATGGTGGTCATCCGTGACTGCGGTTCATTTGCATCTGGCTCTAATAATTTACCACTTCCGAGTATCCCAGATTTTTGTATAATCGCCATGTTCTACCGAAATACCTAGTTTCTTCAGCGATTTCACCCGTATCTCGTAGGAATTACTTTACCCACCGAGGTAAAAACTAGTCTTTAAACTTGAATAGATGGCATATCTAACTCTCTTTTTTTAATCAGTCCAGGAATTTCCAAGATTAGTGCGTACAAACAAACTCTTGAGCTAAGTATAGACAGAAATCGTTCTACGCCAAACAAACAAACAGTACCACATTCTACATTATTATGTGGCTTTCCTACCAGCCCTATCACGTGCTATTTGTCACTAGGTTCCGACTGAAGCGTCGGATATGGTCGGCTTCACTCGTATATACAGGGGGAACTGTATTGCTTTGCCGTCAATTCTCAAAGTGGCTTACTGGACTGCGGCGAAAGGGTATACGTTTTGACCTATGTTTTGAGCTGGTAATCTTTGTTCATTCTATATAAATATTTTTCGGAATAATTTTTGGTAATATTGATGGAAAATGGTTAGGAAAGTGCGGTTTTGGTTAAAAATCGACTTTACTATTTACTATTAAAATTTATAGAATTAGGTGTTCAAATATTTTTCTGTGATCAAACGGTGCGTACAGACTATATAACATAACATGTTATAAACATTGTTATACAACATGTTTCATATAATTTGTGTAATAATTTGTAACGTTGAATAATAAGGTTTCATAATGTGGACGTGTTATAAAACACAAGTTATGTAATATGTTACATAGTCTGTACGCACCTTAAAATTATTGATTCCAAACAAAGTTAAGATGTATGTACCAAAAATAATACTTAATGTCAAACTTATGATTTCATTTCTAAGAAAAGCGCAACCTCTCTTAGCCACCCAATAAAGTGAACATAGCCGCAAGCTATGAATTAATTATGAATTGTTTCTCAGTGGATGCTTGAATCTTCAATAATTGAGGAAGCAATTAGCAACGTCTAATATCGCAACATTATTAAATCATAGAAGCGTTTTGTTGATGGACGGGAAACAATAATGAAACTTAAGATGAAATTGCAAAGTTATTGTTATTTAAATGGTATTTTGTACTAGCTGATTTTATGAAATAAATTTGGCAGAAATAATATGATTTTCTCTAATGACAAAATTAATCATGCCTAGCTATTTATGAAGCATTGACATACAAATATCACAGCTATATACCTAGGTAACAGATTATTTGTTGGCACTAATAAGTGAGATCGTTCAAGGCAATAGTGATTTAATGACGTTGTTTAATCAAAGGTTTGTTTCATAAAAACCGGCCAAGTGCGAGTTGGACTCGCGCATGAAGGGTTCCATACCCCATCCCCCATATTTTTTTTTTTTCATTTTTAGTAATTGTTGTTATAGCGGCAACCGAGATACATCATTTGTGAAAATATCAGCTTTCTAGCTATCACGGTTAGTGAGATACAGCGTGGTGACAGCCAGACAGACAGACAAACAACGAAGTCTTAGTAATAGGGTCCCGTTTTACCCTTTGGGTACGGAACACTAAAAAACAGTTGGATGAAAAATACTTTAAGTATTGATTAAAGTGTTATTTTCATTCTAAAATCATCCACTACTCCATATACTCTACTCTGACTTACCTAAGGCTAGCAAAAGTTATTTTTCCTACCACACATCTCTATTAGCCCTTATCTCGATAGTCAACCCTTTTAGGCGGCGTCATTTTTCACCCGGTAAATTCAATGTTTTCTCTATCTTCCATTCTGATAGGTGATCGTTTTTTTTTCCTGAAAGCCTTTTTTGTGTCGCCTCGAGTCTTATGACTTACAATAAAGTCGATGAGCACTTGATGATTTCTTTTTACTTGCTATCACTTACAGTGGGTTTCAATTACTTATCTATCCGTGGATTTGCTTGCTAGAGATTGCGATTTGATTGATTAATATCATTTGTAAGCACATACACATATAGAAAACTGTCCCAGAAAAACTAGTTCCCGTAGCTAGACAAAATACAGCCTATGGCGTAACGTAGAACTCTATTACTAAAACAATTTTCTAAATCTTTTCAGTAGAATCAGAGATTACCTCCAACAGCACCACAAACTTTACCTCTTTAAATCATCATATTATAGATTTAACAGCATAAAAATAGTTATGACAACAATTAGGCCCAGTCCGCACAGCGAATATTAACCGCGCGAATTTTTTCTCGCAATTCTGTAACACATTGAATACAATGGAAGTATCCGCACTGGCGGAATAAAAATCGCTGTGTTTTGATGCAAATTTCACGCGATGCGGCGCGGATTTATTTCCGCGAATGTTTTGTACGGTATGAAGTAGTATGACTATGACAAATATCGCGCGGAATTTAATTCGCTGTGCGGACAGGACCTAATGTGGTTGCGGAATAAAAACCGCGCAAATCCGCGCGAATAAAATTCGCGCGGTGAATATTCGCTGTGCGGACAGGGCCTTACTGTGATTACTCATACTCATAGCCATTTTTTATAACCTTACTATCCGTAGTTTTGCGATTACAGATTGTTTGATATAATTTTTATGGAACCAATGTAAAATTTAATGTCTTATCACGCAAGTCAACGATAGATAGGTTATAGGAACTCAGCGTTAGTAGCCTTGTTTGTGACTTATAACCTAATCACACCCGGTTTGGTTGGTAATTACCTTAGGATGCGGTTACCGTTCGCTTTGATACTATTGACTAAGTATCGACGGTATTGATTTGATGACAATGCAGCAATGTTGAGATTTACGAGAAATCAGTACTCAGAAAATTAACAATAACCTATACTAAAACTTACTAGCATATTTCACTGCATGCATAGGATAGCAAGCTCACTGGCTGACGAATGAATAGGCTTATTTATTTTATTTTCGTTGTTGGAAGTACCTGTTGTCTTGCACGAACCTGTATGCAACTCCGTGGAAGAGTTAAAGATTTAAATAAACTCAGAAAAGTAATAGCTGTAGTTCCCATTTCCTCCGACGAATTTAAAAATACAAGTAAATGTAAGCATTATGCTGAAAATTTATTTTCTTTGAAAAAAACTGCATTTTGAAGTGAATGTCAACTAATTTAGTGCTATGCAAGAAGAACTGGCTGAATTAGCTTAAGTGAGCAGAAATTCCAAAGAGAAGACTTAATTAAGTAAATAACTTAGACCAGTCTGACGACTTAACTTGAAGTCGAGAAAATTAAATAGTGGAAAAAGGACCACGAAATAGTTCTGAGACGACCAAGAAATTACTATTTAAAAGCGAAGTATACATATATGTAGAGTCCCGGTTTCCCGAAAATCTTTACTTATAATAAAAAGTTGAAGAGTTTGTTTCCTTGTAGGAACAAATTTTGGGAATTACTGGTCCGATCTGTATAAATATTTCACTGTTTCATAGACATTTATCGAGAAATTTTATGAACTACTTTTAATCCAGGCGCGTGAAGTAGGTACCCACAGAACACGGGTGATGCGACTGGCAGCAGCTAGTCATTGATAAAAGTGGCCGTTAATCTAATTATTTATTTAGCAGTACCAAAGCAACAGATCACATAAAAATTATGCTTTTAAAGCATCATCCGCCTAGCCTTTTCTCTATGTTGAAGTCGGCTTCCAGTCTAACCGGAGCTGAAAATCTTTCAAGGATAACCTAATCAACTCATTTTAACAGGGAACTCTTCAGAAAACTCACTCATGTCATAAAGGAACCAGTTGACCTAACATCCCTTATCAAACTCGTTAACTAATTTAAACGTCGCAAACAACAAAGCTCTAGTTAACGTCAAACTTAGTGTACCCGCACACTGCAGACTTTTTGTCGGCCGATATAATTTGTTCGGACTTATTTGTTCAGCATGAAAATGAATGATAGCACATTACTATGATCAGGTACTTTGCCGGTATAAGACCGACTAAAAACTTTGAATGGATTCCCGATTTTCTTTAAAAAAAAATGTTTGCCTGCAATCGGACCAACGTCGTCGGTTGACTGTTTAGTCGGCAGAATGTAGGAACGCTTGACTGGTATTACACACTCATTCCAGTAGGTCAGACCGCGAACCTGTGCTTGCAAGTAGTTGGGATCCGCCATTAAGTTTGGTGAGAACTTAACATTAAAAACAGTGCTAATGCATGTATTTTTTGCTCAATGTTTTGCAGAAGGCGCAGGCAATGGATGGATGCGGGGTGCCCAAGACTGAGATAGTTGACACTCACTGGGAGTGGATAGCCATGAGCCGATATGATGATGATGCAGGAGTTAAAAGTACCAACAAGGACCACTCATAAAAAAAATGTGTCATATCCCATAAGCCTCCATTAATAAAGCATACTTCTATCTTCAGACGTTTAATAAAGAAATATAGGCCCAAAAGCACATTTATCAAGTACATCAGCATTACACTCAAAAACTTGGAGAATCCCAGAATTAACATTTCTGAGCCTCGAAGTTAATGGGACATCATCTCTTCGGAATATTATCAAAAGTTGAATCGTAATTGACGTTCTTTCTGTTTGATCCCCAAAATTCTGTTGGGAACTTTTTCTTTTTGATAAATGAATATAATTGAAAAGGTCAAGGCAATTAAGTTTTTAGCCGACTTTCCCAAAAAGGAGGAGGTTTTCAAATCGAATGTCTCCTATGTTTTTTTCTTTATGCTTGTTTGCGCACATCTCCGTTTTCATTATTATTTTTTATTTGGCAAAATAGCGTTCATAATATTTTAAGATTTATTTTTAATGTCATTGCAAAAGTTTTGTTTCGTTCTCCTTTAGTCAAATTTTAATTAAGGTCACTTTTAATGGAAAAAATAATTGTCATCTTATTCAAAGTCGAAAATAACAATTTTAATGACATTGTGGATATTTTATTCAAAAGTCACACATAATTACATTACCCATAATTTATATAAACAAACTTTATCTTTCTTTCAAAATTGTTTTTTTTTACCGTAGAATTTCCTAGACATAATTATTTCAATGTAACAGAAAAAGGTTGAAATACTTTATTTGTTATTCCGATCAGAGTTCCTCAAGATACAATGTAGGGTAGTTTCATACATCATGTGTGTACTTGTTTGCCACATACAAGAATACTAGCCACATACTATCCTGAATACAAATGTTGTGAAAAATGATAAATCTCGCCACAAACTTTTCTGTACAAAGATTGTATATCAATTGTTGGCTTTGTGATTATATATCTCTTCTATAAATCTAAAAGAAAATTTTGTCAGTTACACTATTAATAGGTACCTAACTAAAGAAGGGCTTTGATTTGATAAAAGTATTTAGTTAGAATCAGGATACTTTTTGACCCGATCCTACGGAAAGTAGACCCCCTGGACGCGGGTAAAATTACGAGCGGTAGACAGTATCTTGTTATTTATTAACCGACTTCAAAAAAGAAGGTTCTCAGCTTTTAATCACAATGTAAGGAATGTCTTAATATTAAGTTAAAGTAAATTATCTGGGGGAAACAAATAGTCTTTATTTACATATATTTACAACATACTTATTCTATTACAAAAAAAAACTAAGAACTAAAAACTAAAAAGCGTCGAATAATTCCTCCCCATCGCTGTCGACAGAGAGCGTGTCCAAAAGGCTTGCAGCATTGCCACGCTGGATGGAAATGCTTAATCTTTGACCTTAATCTTTGTAAAAGTAAACGGTTAACTTAGAAATTAAACTGTTCGTTTGCAATATCAGAAAACAGCACGAGAAAGCTAACAACGATAACACAATAAACTAAACCACATTTTACCAACATTTACAAGAACATTGTTTTCAATATATTTCACTAGGGGCCCGCCTTTATTTCAGCACTAAGCAGAAGCTTAAACTTCGTTCCTTTAACAAAAGTTTAGCTACAAACTACTGTTTACTTGTAGAACCACGCTTTCTACTAAGTAATAAATAAGTTATACTTAAGTTTTACGGAAAATAAACTGCACTTTATTTCACCCATGTTAAGGAAATCGTGAAACTCACCTATACATAAAGTACGAAAAACTTTCTCTAAGAAATGAAGTTAAATAAATGTAATACTTTAGAGACAGGTGTCTTAATAATTAAGCTTATGAGTATCTCAGTGAGTATTTCAATGATGAAAATGCTCCACGGATTTATTAAATATTCAAAGAACATTTGAGAGGGAAAAGAAATATAGCGTTGGCTTTCTTTTTCTTCATTTTACTTCGTTTTTACAGAAATTGCGACTGTCATTTAGTACGAAAATTTGAAAGGTGGTTTATTTAAATCTTCTCTCTTTATTTATCTTTTATTCAGATCAGTTATTTCAAGGGTTTTAGATGTAATGTGTACAAAATATTTTTATTACTTTGCGAAATTATTGGCTATTTAATGTAAATATCTGTTAGCTTTCTAAAAAAAAAACCCGACCCAAAAACTTAATTTCCCTTTAAAAAGTAAAAAATAACAATAGAAAAACTTAAAGTACTTAAAACATAGTATGAAAATTGGCCATAATGCTTAGTCAGGGTGGACTGTCAATTACAACCTTTATTTAAGCCCATGTTACCTCATGATATCTTTTTTAGCTGCTAATCAATGATACCATAATATTCTTATAGAGAACATCACATTTTCCCAAAGTCTGGCCTTTTTTATCGCCCCACTGCTGGACACAGCCCTCCTCTTACACAGAAAAGGATTGAGTAATAATATTCTGTAAGGCATAAATAAATATAATACATAAGTTATATATTAAAATTGCTGCGCCCTGACAGGGTATCATGTATGTGCTTTTATCTTTTGTAACATCTTGTACTACTCATGGTCGCAATAAATATTTGAAGTTTGAAGTTACTTTCAAACCCACATGCTCAAATTAAAGAGCTCACCTTAACCTATAGGCCATTACACCACAGAGTTTAATAACCAAGAAGAGCTAACCTATCAATGTCAATTCGAACAGAGTTTATGAACCTGCACCCATCCACGTAAATAAGCATTAAAAGTAGATAATGTTTCAAATTGACAAGTCAAGTGTGTCGCTTCTAGGATCTAAAAACAGAGTATATCTTTGATCAGCAGTGCATCACAAACGACGCTGTGACCCTTGAATAAGAGAGATGGCTCATTAGACTCATGTATTCTGAGAATTAAATCGTCGGAGAACTTGAGTTTGAAACGTAAAAGTAAAAATAGGTTTTCGTAAAAAGTGCAATGTGATATTTTGTGTCTATTTTCTTGGAAAATTCAATTTAGGAATGGAAAAGGTTCGACGGCTCTTGGAAACATTTATTCAAATAAAAACCAACCATGTACAACTCAGACACTCGTCCTCACATGTTTAAAAAAATATATGAATAACCTTTTCTATGACTACTAAAATTATAATTGCTAAGTGGGGATGTATGTTATGTATGTTTCTTACTCTTTTACTCAAAAATTACGTGACAGATATTGATGAAACTTGGCAGTAATATAGTTTATATATCAAAGTAACATATATGCAATTCTCATCCGGGTGCGATAAGTAGTTCCCTCGGAAAGCGAATGAAACAGACGCCAGTAGATAATAATACACAGTATCTATTTACCTCTATATACAAAGTAACCTGCTTGTAAATACATAACAAGAAAATCAGCGTGCATTTGACAGTCAGCTGGTACGGGGAACGAGATAAACTAATCCCGGAGAACGATTGCGATTTCATGTAGTACGGATATTGAAACGAGCTGTGTTGTACGGGTATTTGTTACGTTGTGTTTGGGTTGAAAAGGACCAGATTATTCTTTAAAAATAGACTAGATTTTTCTTTGGGATGGCTACAAGTGAAACCGGCTAAGTGCGAGTTGAACTCGCGCACCAGGGCTCCTTAAATTTATCTTATAACTGTCCCCTCCAAATAAGCCCCCTAAAATACCTACTTATCTTGTTTTCAGTATTTTTGCTATAAGGGAACAAAACATCATCTGTGCATTTTAGCTATCTAACTAACACGGTTCATGAGATTGAGCCAGCTCACAGACGGACAGCCAAGTCTTAGTAATAGGTTCC
Organism: Heliothis virescens; assembly: GCA_002382865.2. Taxonomy (NCBI): domain Eukaryota; kingdom Metazoa; phylum Arthropoda; class Insecta; order Lepidoptera; family Noctuidae; genus Heliothis; species Heliothis virescens. The sequence continues at coordinate 3,460,406 of NWSH02000019.1, forward strand.
CGTTTTAAATTTTGGATACGGAATCCTAAAATGCTAGAGTTTGTACATCAAATACTTCTTTAATTTAAAATGATAACTTCAATAAAATAGCAATTTGATCAAACAGAATTTTATGTAAGTAACTACCTGAAATATTGGAAAGGACTTCTCTAACTGAAATGTATACGTGCAGGACACAAACTATACATAGTAATACCTCTAAAGTAATATCACAAAATTGTCTTCAAGTGGTATCTACTAAAGGGTTGGCAACAGTTTTGTGAGTACAAAATGAATTTAGATATAAGTTATTACCTACCCAGTTTTATTACACGACTGCATTAGGAAAATGGTTATTTATTTACAAAATTTTAAATATTTACTTTACTTGTCAGAATCTTACTGACTAAAACCCACCGTGTTGCTTCTGGAGCCCTTTGTGTGCCTTGGCTATGGTAAACAGCACCTTCCTTCATAATATAATAATTTATTGGAAGCTTTATGTAAACAAATATACGTTAAATTCTAACTGATATTATATAATGCAACTAATGACTGTTTGTTTGTGAGTACTTTCCCAGTCAAGGCATTGAACTTCTCAAAGAAACCTTAGGTAAGAGAACACAATTTATATTTCTATCTAAGTTTAAGTGAAAATGCGAGAAAAATCTTCTTTAAAATAAAACATATGAAACCATTTGGGCTTTCAAAATATTTGAAGCTATTTCGTCGCTATTTGTTTTAATGAGAGAGTTAAGTCACAAGATGTAGCGATTTACTACCCCCTTCGATTGCCGGGACTGAGTTATGGCTAGTCACTGCAGTTGATAGTAGGTATAACAAGTGAAGTTGTCAGTCGCAATTGAATTTGTACACAACGGCCCTTTAATAACAGCGGATTTCCCGCTCACTTTTTCTACATGTGACACGGTGACAAAAAGCCTGTCACGTGGTGTCATTATTTTAATGGTTTATCTATACAAATATAACAAAAAATAAACACTTTTTTGTTTGTTTGTACCAGTTTCGGTCTTCAGTAAAATTGTTTTTTCTTACACGTGAAAAAGTGCAAGTCCGCTCGTTTGAAAGCGCTATAATCGCTCATCGCCTATACCTTGCACCATGCCCAAAGGACTAAGACCTGAATTATTTATTCAGGGTGGACTTGCTGACAACTTGCGATGTTTTGATAAGAGTAACATTAAGTAAATACGTCTGTTGATTGCTGTGTTGANACAATAGAAAAACTTAAAGTACTTAAAACATAGTATGAAAATTGGCCATAATGCTTAGTCAGGGTGGACTGTCAATTACAACCTTTATTTAAGCCCATGTTACCTCATGATATCTTTTTTAGCTGCTAATCAATGATACCATAATATTCTTATAGAGAACATCACATTTTCCCAAAGTCTGGCCTTTTTTATCGCCCCACTGCTGGACACAGCCCTCCTCTTACACAGAAAAGGATTGAGTAATAATATTCTGTAAGGCATAAATAAATATAATACATAAGTTATATATTAAAATTGCTGCGCCCTGACAGGGTATCATGTATGTGCTTTTATCTTTTGTAACATCTTGTACTACTCATGGTCGCAATAAATATTTGAAGTTTGAAGTTACTTTCAAACCCACATGCTCAAATTAAAGAGCTCACCTTAACCTATAGGCCATTACACCACAGAGTTTAATAACCAAGAAGAGCTAACCTATCAATGTCAATTCGAACAGAGTTTATGAACCTGCACCCATCCACGTAAATAAGCATTAAAAGTAGATAATGTTTCAAATTGACAAGTCAAGTGTGTCGCTTCTAGGATCTAAAAACAGAGTATATCTTTGATCAGCAGTGCATCACAAACGACGCTGTGACCCTTGAATAAGAGAGATGGCTCATTAGACTCATGTATTCTGAGAATTAAATCGTCGGAGAACTTGAGTTTGAAACGTAAAAGTAAAAATAGGTTTTCGTAAAAAGTGCAATGTGATATTTTGTGTCTATTTTCTTGGAAAATTCAATTTAGGAATGGAAAAGGTTCGACGGCTCTTGGAAACATTTATTCAAATAAAAACCAACCATGTACAACTCAGACACTCGTCCTCACATGTTTAAAAAAATATATGAATAACCTTTTCTATGACTACTAAAATTATAATTGCTAAGTGGGGATGTATGTTATGTATGTTTCTTACTCTTTTACTCAAAAATTACGTGACAGATATTGATGAAACTTGGCAGTAATATAGTTTATATATCAAAGTAACATATATGCAATTCTCATCCGGGTGCGATAAGTAGTTCCCTCGGAAAGCGAATGAAACAGACGCCAGTAGATAATAATACACAGTATCTATTTACCTCTATATACAAAGTAACCTGCTTGTAAATACATAACAAGAAAATCAGCGTGCATTTGACAGTCAGCTGGTACGGGGAACGAGATAAACTAATCCCGGAGAACGATTGCGATTTCATGTAGTACGGATATTGAAACGAGCTGTGTTGTACGGGTATTTGTTACGTTGTGTTTGGGTTGAAAAGGACCAGATTATTCTTTAAAAATAGACTAGATTTTTCTTTGGGATGGCTACAAGTGAAACCGGCTAAGTGCGAGTTGAACTCGCGCACCAGGGCTCCTTAAATTTATCTTATAACTGTCCCCTCCAAATAAGCCCCCTAAAATACCTACTTATCTTGTTTTCAGTATTTTTGCTATAAGGGAACAAAACATCATCTGTGCATTTTAGCTATCTAACTAACACGGTTCATGAGATTGAGCCAGCTCACAGACGGACAGCCAAGTCTTAGTAATAGGTTCCCGTTTTAAATTTTGGATACGGAATCCTAAAATGCTAGAGTTTGTACATCAAATACTTCTTTAATTTAAAATGATAACTTCAATAAAATAGCAATTTGATCAAACAGAATTTTATGTAAGTAACTACCTGAAATATTGGAAAGGACTTCTCTAACTGAAATGTATACGTGCAGGACACAAACTATACATAGTAATACCTCTAAAGTAATATCACAAAATTGTCTTCAAGTGGTATCTACTAAAGGGTTGGCAACAGTTTTGTGAGTACAAAATGAATTTAGATATAAGTTATTACCTACCCAGTTTTATTACACGACTGCATTAGGAAAATGGTTATTTATTTACAAAATTTTAAATATTTACTTTACTTGTCAGAATCTTACTGACTAAAACCCACCGTGTTGCTTCTGGAGCCCTTTGTGTGCCTTGGCTATGGTAAACAGCACCTTCCTTCATAATATAATAATTTATTGGAAGCTTTATGTAAACAAATATACGTTAAATTCTAACTGATATTATATAATGCAACTAATGACTGTTTGTTTGTGAGTACTTTCCCAGTCAAGGCATTGAACTTCTCAAAGAAACCTTAGGTAAGAGAACACAATTTATATTTCTATCTAAGTTTAAGTGAAAATGCGAGAAAAATCTTCTTTAAAATAAAACATATGAAACCATTTGGGCTTTCAAAATATTTGAAGCTATTTCGTCGCTATTTGTTTTAATGAGAGAGTTAAGTCACAAGATGTAGCGATTTACTACCCCCTTCGATTGCCGGGACTGAGTTATGGCTAGTCACTGCAGTTGATAGTAGGTATAACAAGTGAAGTTGTCAGTCGCAATTGAATTTGTACACAACGGCCCTTTAATAACAGCGGATTTCCCGCTCACTTTTTCTACATGTGACACGGTGACAAAAAGCCTGTCACGTGGTGTCATTATTTTAATGGTTTATCTATACAAATATAACAAAAAATAAACACTTTTTTGTTTGTTTGTACCAGTTTCGGTCTTCAGTAAAATTGTTTTTTCTTACACGTGAAAAAGTGCAAGTCCGCTCGTTTGAAAGCGCTATAATCGCTCATCGCCTATACCTTGCACCATGCCCAAAGGACTAAGACCTGAATTATTTATTCAGGGTGGACTTGCTGACAACTTGCGATGTTTTGATAAGAGTAACATTAAGTAAATACGTCTGTTGATTGCTGTGTTGAGTGGCATTTATTTACTTGAACCTGAGTACAAAATGTGGAATATCCGTTGTACGCCTACCTAATTGATGAACTGTTACCCCGTAAGATGGTGTTTAAGCCTGTCTATGATTGGTTGTGACTTGACTGCTTGTAAGAATAATTGACAAATAACAGCTAAACCAATGGCAATAGCCCAATGGCTAAAGTGTGGGCCTGGCAATCGAGTTCGTGAATTTGATTCCTCATGGTGTTATCGACGTGACCGCTTTCCAGGTACAAGTATATTTGGATTTCTGTCCTTGTTTTTGGTGAAAAATCACCAAATGATTGCTCTCGCTATAAGCGCAGCGTGAAGCGACATGAACCTTCCACTATTGTGATAAGATTGAAAATCTAGGAAGGTTGATGTGCTGACATGTACAAGTCCTTCTTCTTTTCCAAGTAATAACGAGAAATGAAGCCTTAATCTTACGAAAATTAATAGCATCTATATATAGTCGAAATATTCATTGAGCCCTGTTTGTTATTAATATTGCTCTGTTGAAGCAAGGCTTATGGTTTAACCCGACCGCCATTGTTGTTTGTAGCTTAAATTACTGGTTGGTCGTTAACCGCATTATTTAACTAAAACCTTTAAATGTAACTATTATTATAAAACATCAAATTTAAGGTTAGTTGAGGTAGTAACTTAAGCCACATTTCTAACTAAAGGTCCGGTCTAATCATTCATCGTGCATCGGTTCGTAGCCGCCAAGTAAATATATCTAAAGAAATACGTGAAATGTATAATACCTTCATTTTATATTAAATCTAAATATTAAGTAGAAATCTCCTAAGAAGGAACCTCGATAAATAGGCTGTCTAAAACTTAAAGAATTTTTCAAATCGGTTAAGTAGGTAGTAAACAAAAAACTCTTCAGCTTTATACTATAAGTAAGTATATCTTGTTGAACGTATTGTATAAATAATCCACATGATCAACAATCCACATATTTCACCAATATCGCAATAATGATACTAATTTTATTTCGTTTTCTTATTAAAACATCAACTTCAACCGAACTGCGTGGGACTAACAAAAACAAAAGTGAATCGATATTTATTGCATGAATAATACATTCCTACAGAACCTAAAGGTACAGTCGTGAGCATTATGGTTTGAGCAACTTACCACTGACTTAAAATATTTCAAATACAGCATAAAAATATTGAATAAAGATAATTTAAATAAGCCGGCTAAGTGCGAGTCCGACTCGCACACGAATGGCTCCGTACCATCATCTATAAAAAGTAACGTGTTGTAAGGCAGCCCTCTAAAATTCTTATTGCATTATAGTTTTAAGCATTTGTTGTTAAAGTGGCAACAGAAATATAATGAAAACGACAATCCACGAGATACAGCCTGGCGATGGACAGCGACCCTAAGAACCCTAAAAATGGATTGATATATAGCAGCTTATTAGTCAAAAAACTACGTGGATTACAAATTTTGAGCGGATCCTTTAGAGTTTCTATTTAAACGCGTAATTTCGCGATGCATTAAACTACAAAATTACAAAGATATGAAAGTGGCTCAACCATCAATGCCCCCGACTGTACTTATAGTCAGTAAGTACATCGATAAACAATTGATGGCTATAAACTATGGGGTTCAATGACCCTCTTGAAAATAGGGGAACTTAAGGGAAATTGGTTGGACAGTACCGGACAGGATAATAAAGATGGGGTGGCATTGTTGAATGATTGTGTAAGTTTATTTGTTGAATTGATAGCTAGTTTGGCTTTGGTATTAAGAGCTAAAAGTGATACAGGAATGTATGTATTTTTAAACTTATTTGTGAAAAATCTTTTTTATTTAAATATAGTTTGTACTGACACGCAAAAGTATTATATATTCGTAACATACTGTGTACTAAAGTGTGCACCTACTTACTATACTACGTAAATAATTGTTTATATTATAGTACCTATTTTTTGTTGGGATCGGTGGGAAATCATCAGATGACCCCTCTTTTACTGACTAAAACCTATCATGTTCCTCCTTGAGCTCTTTATGTACTAGGGCCGCGGTAACTCTTTCGAACAACCCGCAGCCACGCTCTGACCCTAAAGGCCCAACTGTGTATACCTATCTAACTTAAAAAACAAAATATCGATAATCACATCACTACACAGCACCACAATTCTGTCGATACCCTCAAACAATAGTAGATACGGATAACATCGACAATACAAATACAATAGAGAATTACTACAGGTCCTTAGAAGCACTTACAATTGAACAGGTAGATAATACGTGTGACGTCATTGTCAGACAGAGGTTGTAAACGGCACGTGTAAGGATTAGTCAGAAACTAGCTGCTACCCTCGATTTTACTCGCGTCCTGAGAGAACTAATTTGGGCACCTGAATAAGTGATAAAACATTTATATGGTACTAGCTTGCGCCAGCGGTTTCACCCGATTTCCCGTGGGAACTACTGCGCGCACCCAGATAAAAAGTAGCCTATAGCCTTCCTCGATAAATGGGCTATCTAACACTGAAAGAATTTAACAAATCGGAGCAGTAGTTCCTGAGATTCGCGCGTTCAAACAAACAAACTCTTCAGCTTTATAATATTGGTATAGATTATTATCTGTCAGATAGCTATATAGAAAATTATCTGAAACCTGTGTAAATGGCTGTTAGCTTTCCTCAATTAACGGGTTATCTGACAGTAAAAGAATNAACAAATCGGAGCAGTAGTTCCTGAGATTCGCGCGTTCAAACAAACAAACTCTTCAGCTTTATAATATTGGTATAGATTATTATCTGTCAGATAGCTATATAGAAAATTATCTGAAACCTGTGTAAATGGCTGTTAGCTTTCCTCAATTAACGGGTTATCTGACAGTAAAAGAATTTAGGGAATGGGACTAGTAGATATTGATACTATCATGACTATAACCACAGATTAGGAAAGGTATAACTAGCCAAATAATCTCTTTCAGTTTTATATTATTGGTATTGACACAGATTACTATTATAAATAACTATATAAGTGCATAATCAAATGACAGACTATATATTTGTATATACGTACCTAAGTATAATAACAGATTCGGCTGTTGGTTCTATTCTTACTCAATTAAGTAGTTCAATTTAGTACGTATGTACAAGTAGATTTCGAATCTTTGCGTGATAAAAGTACAAAATACCATTTTTACTTTTCAAATAATAATATTATTATTCAATGACAATACATACTTTAGAAGTATAACTTCTAATCTATTTGTTTTTTTTTTAGATTTTGTAAATTAATTTGCCATACTTTCCACATAATATCTGAAACTAATTACATTATGAATGTCTTCCGACATACTCATCAGATCAGATACGCAGTACCATCCAATACATTTACTAAACAAATAA
>NWSH02000019.1:3480292-3497347 GCA_002382865.2 Heliothis virescens
GGGTACGGGCAGTAATTCCCACGGGATACGAGTGAAACCGCGGGAAAACGTCTAGTAAACGATATAGCTGTTTTCTCGCCGTTTCACCCGCTTCCTAGGGGAACTAATTCTCTAACTTGGATAATTATCTATAGCTTATGTTACTTGGGAATAGTGTAGCTTTCGAACAATGAAAGATTTTTTTAAAATCCGTTCAGTAGTTTCTGAGCCCTCATGGTACAAACAAACGGACAAAATAATGTTTCTCTTTATTATATTAGTGTAGATAAAATCCTTCCATCTAAGTAAACGTAAATAAATAAATAAAGGATTTGTATGTAGTAGATAATCTGTGGAGACATTAGCATATAATTTTATGTATTGCATTTTTTTTCTCATACTCATACGGTTTCAAAATAGTTAAGCGTCTGGCTGGAAAAAACAGTTTTTCAATAGAAAACAAAAATAGTCAACAAACCATAACTTTCCCGCGTAATTCCAAATTGAACATATTTCGTAAGAAATATAACAATGCAAATTTAAAATGGCGACGGATCTCCTAGGCATATTGTATAAATAATTCATAAGTGCGCTTGAGCAACGAAATATGTGATGATAAAATGTGTTAAGTGCTACTTTTGAGGTGATAGGAGTTTTTTAGAATAGCAGGTATAGTCAGCATTCCATTGGGGGAGGTTTACGTTCAGCAGTGGGCGGCAATTGGTTCTTATGATGATGAAGCATTCGTGTGGAATGACGTTTGTTTCAGGTAAAATTATACCTAAACCTGTTCTATAAAGAAAAAGTCAACGACCATAGCTAAAAATCAACGTCCTAAAATGAACGGCTTTCAGAGATAACTAATATTAGTTCTAGCATATTAATAGCCTTCCTCGATAAATGTTTCATCTATGAGTAAGTACATAGATTTAATACCTTTCTCGTTAAATGGGCTATCCAACGCTGGCATATTTTTCAAATCGCTCCTGCAGTTTCAGAGTAAAGCGCCTTCAAAAGAAGTCTTAATAATACAGATTAGTATTAATAGTTATTAATATTAGTAATTTTTTTAAAGGTAAATACTTTATTTATTTAACCAAATACTTCTTTAAATAAGTTTATTGCATAATAATCCTTTGAACATTACATAAGTTATGTCCGAAACTATTAAATATGAAAATTCACTAACTATTTTTGACGAAGGTTCAATAGAACTAGCTTAAACTAACTGTTATGTTAATAACGTCGTTAATTAAATCTTTGAAGGGTATTGTAAATTAAGTTACTTAACGAATATCTATGCAAATTGTTGTAAGTTTGACATTTTGCAAGTTCTCAGGGATGGTTCAACAAAATCTTTGTTGCATAATAATTCAGATTTTGAATTTAATTCCATTAACGATTAAATTCATACAAAAGAAGAAAATCATAGTGTTACATCTAAGCCTCATTTACTTGTTTGTAGCTTATTTTGGTAATATTATTCTAAGTTGCCAAATAACACCTTGTTTTAATAAAATTAAACCCAGACTCATGTTCGAAAAACATTTTGAAACAACAGTAAATACGTATATGTTAAGAGAATACCCAACTTAAGTATATGTACTTAAGTGTATCTATTAACGGCCGTCGTTATCTCTGGATTTGCATACTAGAGATAAAATTTTGACATTAGCCCCATACAAGTTATGTCAAATTCCTATCTCTAGTAAGCAAATCCAGGGATAGACAGAATATTGAATTCCGCAGTTAGTGTACTTAAGTGTATCTAAGTGTCGGGGTTGCGGTATTGTTTGAAAGAGTAACCGCGGCCCACACGGGTACGCAAGGGGCTCCAGAAGGAACATGGTGGGTTTTAGTCAGTAAAAGCCTGACACTCCCTTATGCTGCACCCATTGCAGGAGGGTTCATTTGAAGATTTCCCACTTAAAAAAATAGGTATATCTACATATAGATACGTGTTTGCTCAATCAATTTATTGTGACGATAAATTGTTGGCTATTATGCAATATAATATCGATAGAGGGAATGGATTGTATGTAAATGTTTGCTCTATCATGGATCGATAAGTAATGTTTATTTAATATGATTGGCAATCCCAATACGTATCCTAATCTGATTTAGATTAGCAGTGAATTACTTATTCTGCATAATACGATGTGTGATCCAATCTGTCAGATACATGAACACCTAGGTATAAAATCTATTTCGCACCTACGCTTTTACTAATAATAAAAACTGCCAAAGTTTGAGTTGAACTCGCGTACGAAGGGCTCCGTACCGTTATCTAAATATATAATGTAAATTGTCTCTCCTTTGTTAGATAAGTTACTTAAACTAAATTAGTTTAATTTAATATATTTCTTTTCCGTTTTTTTTGTCTGTACAATATTTTTAATGCATGCGGTGTTTATCTGTAACTGATTGTTACACAAAAGTATGTATAATAATGTATATTATGTTCTTGCACGACGTCATTTGTTGTATGGGAGCCCCCTAAATTAATTATTTAATACAGTTTTCGGTATTTGTAGGTATATAGGTACCTCTTCCGTGAAAATTTCAACTGTCTAAGTCAAGGAGGCTTGACAAAACTGTTTATTGTAAATATAAGAATTGTAGGTATATCTATTCTGTGAATTACTATAAATATAGTCTTAGGTTAACATAAAAAATATTACGAGTATTTTCAAACCTATCTTTATAATCCACTTTACTAATTGATAGCTGTACATTAAAGTATTATTAATAGGCTTCTAGTATATTTTCTTAAAATTAATTTGTTTGCTATTCATAAAATATCTGTAAGGCTGATTCAAACACGGCTTTAACTTGGATTTAACTTAATTAAAGGAGCAAACAGAACTAACCTCAAAGAGAAAATATTTATCTTGCCAGTCAATACTTTATCTTTACTTAATTAACTTATAACAAGCTTATAAAGATACGCGTACCCTTCCATCAAGTTACGTCATACAAATATCCATTCTAAAAATAAAATGTTGAAGAGTTTTACACCTAAGGAGGCTCTCGTTAGACGGTTGGATCAAGCGCTTGATGCAGAAAGCTGTACTTCTGAACACGGCACGCATCGTCAGGAGGTTTCTCTCTATGGAGCCCTGACCGCCGGTAGTTTGGACCATGTTCCCGATGCCGGTGGAACACTATTTTTATATTTTTAAATGTTTTGTTTTTTTTTATGTTTTTGTAAAATATTTAAAAATATAATTATAATGTTAAATAAAACTATAAAAAAAATGTTGAAGAGTTTGTTTGTTTATACGCGCTATTTTCAGATTCTACTGTTTCAATTTGGAAAAAATCTTAGATATCCAATTTATGCCTATTATTTATTGAGAAAGGCTTTAGGCGATAGAAGAGCTCGTGGCTACGTCAAAGGCGCGTGGATCGATCGATCATAAGGTTAAGCAACGCTTGGCGCGGTCGGTCTGTGGATGGGTTACCATCTTGTCGTAACGAGTTCTTCCGTGTTTCGGAAGGCACGATAAAATGGTGGGGCCCGGTCATTTTAACATCTTTAGCAGTCGTAATGGGTAGTAGAAGCCAGAAAGTCTGATAACCAGTCATATCAAGGGTTGCCTGGGTAACTGGGTTGTGGAGGTCAGACAGGCAGTCGCTCTATGTGGCACACTGGTACTCAGCTGCATCTATTAGACTGGAAGCCGACCCCAACATAGTTGGGCAAACCTAGGCAGATGATGAGACCCACCTTCTCCAAGACCGCCTGTCTCCGTTTCTCGACCTTCACGATGCTGACCAGGTCTCCGATGTTGGACTCGAACNCTCAGCTGCATCCGGTAAGACTGGAAGCCAACCCTAACATAGTTGGGAAAAGGCTAGGCAGATGATGAAAGTCTTTAGGCGATTTTGTATCCAGGTGTTCAAAGTTATTCCCACAGAATGCAAGTATATTCGTGGGGAACTGTTTCCTACTGTTTCAGTATTTTTCATACAACTGCGTCGTTGGTCTCGTCGTTGGTCGACTGCCAATGACAGGTCCCGGGTTCGATCCCGGGTCAGGCCGAAGTCGCTTTGTGGGTTTTAGAAATTTTCACAAAGTAGCCTGGAGTTTGGAAGTTGGCGGTGTTACACTCCCGTGCCTGGGAGGGCACGTAAAGCTGGCGTCCTCGAATGCTTCTCAGTCGTATACAATGCCACGTCAAAGGCTGTCAGGTGGATTTGAGAAACTCTGACACTAGGGCTTATTAGGTGATTAAACCTGCAGCTCACTCGATAAGAAGATGAAGAAATAAGAAGTAATTTTCATAGAGGTAGACTATTTAAAATCATTTCAATAACTAGTGTTTTATTAAAAAACTGAAAATTACCTACAAAGTCACATAAAATAAAAAAATGTCTAGCTCTCAATTAATTTAATCACTATTAAACCCTAAAAACTTTTATCGTAATTTTGTTAAGAAACTGAAAATTATCTACAAAGTACCGTAAAAAAATAAAATAAAAATAAGTTGCCAACTCTTAACTATTAAACCTTAAAAACTTCAATCATAAAATCCGAGCAACTTCACAAAGTTACTTGGCGATCAAAAGCAATTTTCAAAGAAAGAAAACTTCTTAAATATCATCGATATTCACAATACAAAAAGTTTTTAACTCCATTAAGTACTGAATAGAATTGATTCTGCAAGATTAATTGCTGTACATAATACGATGAGAGAGGACCATTGATAGGCGTATTTTATCGACATCTCTAAAATATTTATTGTTTGTTAATACTGCGAAGGGTTGTGATAGCTTAGAGTACGGTCAACCTGTTTTTATACGGACGTGTAGGTTTATTAACCCTAAATTGTTTTTTGTTTATTGAATTAGTATTCAAAGATTGGTTTAAATGGGCTGCGGGTTGTTCAAAAGAGTTACCTCGGCCCTGGCGCACAAGGGGCTCCCGAAGGAACACGGTGGATTTTAGTCAGTAAAAGTCTGACACTCCCTCGCGCTGTCACCCACAACGGGAGGGGTCATAATGATTATTTCCCATCGTTAAAAAAAAGATTGTATGTCAAAGAAAATATAATATTTTAATACAAAGCATACAGTTCTAGTCAAATAACTTCAAAATTTGCTACTTGTGGCTGATCAACAGACCATGACGAAAAGTTATGATGACGATGATGATATAGATTTGTCCGTAGACATTTTTGCGAAGTCGACTTTAGAGAACTGTGCCTATTTTTATCTTTATTACGTAAGCATTGCCATCATTTTGACGCAAAACTTTCATAAATTGTACAGTTCAAGAACCAAGAAAAAACCGGCCAAGTGCGAGTTGGACTCACGCACGAACGGTTCCGTACCATTATCTATGAAAAAAGTACAATAGGAATGGTCAAGTGTGAGTTACTTAAGTTGCACATTATTTCTAATAGATGGCGCTACTAGTATACAATTTTGCAATTAATCAATATAAATCAACAGCCTTAATAATAATTATTTTTTTAATTTTTAGTATTTGTTGTTATAGCGGCAACAGATATACTTACATCATTTGTGAAAATTTCAGCATTCTAGCTATCACGGTTAATGAGATACAGCCTGGAGACAGACAGACAGACAACGAAGTCTTAGTAATAGGGTTCCTTTTTACCCTTTGGGTACGGAACCCTAAAAACTGCACTTATAATCCAACCTTTGACGCAACATCATCACGTGAGGAATGGGAAACTTTAATCGAGTTTGGAGCACAAAACTACTTGCTTCGAATAATAAGCAGCAAATTCGCGCTGTTTTCGCATATTACCCACATGCATAAGTAAGGATTTGAGGAGCTCATCAAGTTTGTTGGCTGTACCTGAGTAGCTAAGTATGTACACCGTGTATATGTAGGTTAGGGTGTCCCTTATATGAGCAAAAAAAAATTTTTTTCGAATTTCGAAATGCATACCCTCTATATTTTTTACTTATGCTTTAAGATACTCAAATACAAAATTTCATCATTCTAGCATAATTGTAACCCGTGCCGACTTAGCTTCAAAGTTTAGTAAAAATCGTATTAAATCCTTACATTTCGGTTTGCAACAAAATCACTATAAATTCAATAAATTAGGGAACAAATGTAAAAATTAAATGCGATGAATATTAAATTTAATGAATAACATAAAATAAGAACAATCAGCGAGGGTAACTCCTTTTTAGAATATTTTTTTTACACTTCGGATATATGTATTTTCTGTTTCTGGACACAGAGCGCAGTTAGAACTGTTATTGTTCTTCTTGAGCCGTGATAAATCCGTTAAAACCATGCATTAATTTAACAACCCTCTCAGCATTACCATTCACAACTCTCAAATTATTTTTTATTCTTTTAGCATCAAGAAAAACAGTATTATATCCCAAAAGATATATACCTTAACAAAACTGACATCAATCTGAGGTCGTAATTGAAATTGTTTGCTATACGAAATCATCCAGTGTTTAATCTGAAAACTTAAACTAAAAAACAAGATAATAAAAATAAAAATTATCATTAAACAATTATTAATAACAAAATTAATTAAAATAAGTCATATAAAATTAATAAAACTCCTCAAACTACCTTCGAGTCTGTTTTCCCTTCGACGTGTCATAGTGTTTGCTAAAATTTGAAAGTTTGTCCCGGTAAAAGTTAGCAATCATTTTCTTCGTAGTTTGATTATCAACTTCGCCATCAAACAGTGATAGAGTGACTGTGTCTTCACATAAATACCACAAGTGATGGATAAACTTGCTTATAGCAGCTTAAGCAATTGTTGCATCTACTTTTGCGTAGTCTATTAATGTCTTGATTAAATTTTTTGCTTTTTGATTGGTCGCAACTGTGCATTTGAGCCAAGGTTTAACATGCAATATCGCGATATATAAGCAAACATACAGTTTAACCTTTGTAAGAAGAAATAAACATATTTTTAAAGAATAGATCGCCCTCACCATCCAACAAGATCTTCGCGCAGTTAGGAAATACTCTTATCGGTATTCTTGCTTTTTACCAATATATAATGCATTCCCTAATCATTAAAAAAATCAAAATCAAAAAAGTATTTATTCAAAGTAGGCTAAAAAACAGCATTTTTCAAACGTCAAAGTTACAGGAGACAGTCCCATAAACGCCCGCGCTTCATATTTTCCTATGTGTTTTTGCTGGAAAGAAGAAGTGGCGCAACAAACTCCCCAGCAGGTGTGTTGTGTTGCTGACACATGTCTGGCTGTTAGATTAGAAGAATCTTAATACAAAATTAAGTTAACAGTCAGTTTAACCTCTAGAATAATTGTAAAATAAGACTAACAGAATTTGTCGACCAGATGGTAATTGGGCACCACTTGTTTGATAGCTAGGCAATCCAATAAGGTTTTTTTTTTGTTAATCACTTCATAATTTGACCGACATATTAACGCACTAAACAATGAATAACTAATAATCTCGAAAATTATGTAAATAATAAAATATATAACATGTAGCCATAAGTCGCAGCGTAGTACTCGCGCTATTTGTATGGAAAAACTTAAATCGCAAGTCGGCACGGGTTACCATCAATCAATCGAGGTAATATTTTTTTCTAAACAATATAAGGTTGATACGAAACTTTTAAGAAGGTATGCGTAAAAAAATATCGACCTTGAAATTTAAGGGACACCCTANTAAACAATGAATAACTAATAATCTCGAAAATTATGTAAATAATAAAATATATAACATGT
This sequence comes from Heliothis virescens, assembly GCA_002382865.2. Classification (NCBI taxonomy): domain Eukaryota; kingdom Metazoa; phylum Arthropoda; class Insecta; order Lepidoptera; family Noctuidae; genus Heliothis; species Heliothis virescens. The sequence continues at coordinate 3,487,985 of NWSH02000019.1, forward strand.
AGCCATAAGTCGCAGCGTAGTACTCGCGCTATTTGTATGGAAAAACTTAAATCGCAAGTCGGCACGGGTTACCATCAATCAATCGAGATAATATTTTTTTTTAAACAATATAAGGTTGATACGAAACTTTTAAGAAGGTATGCGTTAAAAAATATCGACCTTGAAATTTAAGGGACACCCTAATGTAGGTATATCTTAAGTTATATCCCGGATTGTTTTGCAGCGGTTTTTATAGTTTCGCACTCAAAGGGTAAAACGGGACCCTATTACTAAAACTCCGTTGTCTATCTGTCCGTAGTGGTAGCTAGTAAACTGAAATCTTCACAAATAATGTATTTCCGTTGCCGCTATAACAACAAATACAAAAAAAATTAAAGCCCCATGCAATAATCGTGTGAAACCGCAAATCATAACTTTGTTATTCATATATTTGTATGTTAAAACAAATTTATTTTTTGGTGCGGAAAAAAATAGTATTTTGGCTAGTAGGTAATAGATACGTTAATTTTTCATGGATAACCAAAGGTATAAGTAGACCCTATTACTAATTACACTGTCCGTCTGTAACCAGGCTGTATTTCATGAACCGTGGTAGTCATACACTTAAACAATAACGGTTGTTATATGGGAGCCCCCTAAAATACTTATTTTATTTTAGTTTTTATTATTCGTTGCTACATAAATATATAATCTGTGAAAATTTCAACTGTCTATCATCGTTCATGAGATACCTACAATCTACTTACAGACGGTCAGCCAAGTCTTAGTATTTTTGGGTATAAAACCCTGAAAATATCGACAATGATAAAGTCTCAAAATCGTGTTACCAAAACCAAGAAATAAACTGAAGCACAGAATAGCATAAAGAAGAAAATTCAATTGTTCAAATACAAACAATAAACTATCTATTAGATAAATAGCACACCGGTAACTGTATTATATCATTTACCGACGTTAATCCCCTGTAAATCACGAACAACGAATTAATTAAAACGAATGAATGCAGCAATGAATTAAAACGAACATCCTTACTAGCATTATAAATGCGAAAATTTGTTTGTTTGTTGCAATTTCACGCAAAAACTGCCGAACTGATTGAAGTTGCAATTTGGCACACATATTGACGGTACGTTGGAGAACCTATAGGCTTCCATTTTTCGACTATTGGACGTTGATCCCCCAGATAGCGAGTAAAATCGTGGGAATGCAGCTGTCCTAAACATATTGGAATAACGCTGCCGAAAAGAAATTATTTCACGTGGACGAAGTCGCGGGCAAAATCTAGTTTTGAAAGAAAAACGTTAGTTCCATATAAATGAAGTAATAAAACCGACTGGGTAAACATTTCATTAGTGAGGAATGTTCGGATTCTATTTAGTAGTCGTAAATAGTATCATTTGACGTTTTACTCGTATATGTTCGTATTAACACCTTTGAGAAAAAGCGCTGGATACGAATGGATTTTGAATCTTCTCAGCTTATGTACAGCCGTTCCCAATGTTCAATCCATCTGTTAATTTACTATTTTGCTGCCAATTCGATAGGAATTTAACTTAACTTGCAGGGGGCTAGTATAAAAGTCTCTAACAGGCAAATTCAGAGATTCTTTTCAATTCTTTTCTTTATAGATTATTGAATTCCGCAATTAGTCAGTGAATATACAATTAGTGAAGAATAATAAAGATAATCTCATAATATCTACAGGGATAAGCCAGTATAGGTCTTTTTTTATATCCGCAAATAATTATAAAAGATTCTTAAACAGCTATCTTAAAATAATTTATAGAACACCATTACCCGAGATTAAATTTTCGGATCACAATATATATTCGAAAGAATATTTAGTATTTTTGGGACAAACAAAACTATGTCATAACAATTTGATTATCACCCACAACATCTAGATATATTCTCACTTATGTTCCAGAAAAATCTATGAAATGAATCCTAATAAAATCGTATCTATTGCTCATTCATAGAAAATTCTATTGCTATTCTATTTCAGAATCTGAAGGGTTTTTATTGAATTCTATTCATGTCATAATATAATCAAATAAGACGAATCAAGGGCCTAGAATAAAATTTGTATTTGCTTATGATTCTTTAAAATTTAATCTGGATGTTGAAAAGGCTTTCAGATATTTTTATCTTTAATTGCTGACAACAGTTTTCAAAATCGTTTTATAAAAACTTGAAGATTTGCGCAATAAATCCTTCTAACTTTTGTCTGAAAAGCGCCGATTTTGATGTTCGACTTAATTTAAATAAATGAATTTTAGTGTTGAATTGATTTGGGCACCTAAACCAATTTATAGTGAATTGAATAAATGAATAAATTCTGTTTCAAAGTAGTTTAACTTGCTTTGAGCTTACTGCAAACATCTCATCTCGTTTCATTAATTAAACTGACAATAATATACGAGATACTCAAAACACCACAGAAACCAGTTTTCGCACTTAACTCTCCATGTAAGTCAGATAAAAATGTAATTTTATTATATTGTAGAAATAAGTTTTATCAGCATATTTTTATCCACGTCCCGTAGAAACTACTCCGAGCACATGGATAAAAAGTTGATTCTTTCTTCAAAAGGCTCTATCTAACGCTGCAAAAAATTTTCATGTCGGTTTCGTATTTTCATTGATTAGCGCGTTCAAGCAAACAAACTTTTCAGCTGTACATTATAGGTACCAATAACATTTTATTTATTTATTTATCCATGAGCCAAATACTTTTATTCTAAAAACAATAATCATGAAAATAACGGGCGTCCACGCTTTTATCTCAAAGTTCAGATGTCCCACCAGTCCTGTAAAACTTCATAAAGAGTTCGTGAACATTTGTGTAGACGATCCTAAGGGACTACTGACGTATACCCGGGGGTTTTTGTAGATAACAATATTTTTTGTGTTTTCACTTCATCGACTAGAAATATATTCTACTAAAGTATACTAGATTAATTTGCGTAGATATTTAATTGTGCTATTTGAGATGCGGTGCTTTTTGGAAAATTTTGGCTCAAATAATTTATACAAACATGAATAGATATATCATTTGAAATATATATGCGTGTTTCTCTACATCTTGGTCTATGAATAAGTGGTATTGGAGAGGAAAAAAATTTGACGTGAATTCTATGACTTTTAGCAGGAAATTCAAATATGAAATGGTTTTCTGATATCTCACCCAATTTATATCTGACTAGCTTCTGCCAGCGGTTTCAACCGCGTCCCGTGGGAACTACTCGGCGCACCGGCATAAAAAGTAGCCTATAGCCTTCCTCGATAAATGGGCTATCTAACACTGAAAGAATTTTTCAAATCAGAGCAGTAGTCCCTAAGATTAGCGCGTTCTAACAAATAAACAAACTCCTATATGTATATAATACCTACTTATAAGGCGTGATCTTATCATTCGCGACAATAATATATCTCGAAAGCGATTTTGAAGCCTTTGTCCACGAAAGTTCTTCTAATCCTCATAAATTCTACGCTTTTCTACAATATCTCTCTTTACTAACTATACTCCAATAAATTCATCTCAATTACGTAATTTCAGTATTTCTCGATACCTAAAACGGTGTCCTATAAAACGTCAGGGAGCGAAGATTTATCGCTGCCGTTAAAAATGGTTACAATCTTTTAAAGCTTTCTGCTCTCGTCTAGACTAAGTGCTTCGGCGACTATGTTGCTGTTTATAGCTCAGAAATCCCGCTATAATATTTACCTTTAATAAAGGTATAAATCATCGCGGGCTTTTATGGATTTTGGAGTGTGAAACGCTTAATTTATTTACAGAGTTGTTCATTTTTGAGTTTAAAAAAATATGAATATGTGAATGTTTTTGTTTCAGCATATAAAAACGAATTCATAAATCTTCACGTGAAAAACGTGAGACGTGAATACGTTCAAGATATTTGTTGTTAATCTTCAAAAATCCAGTGCATTGAAGATAAACAGCTTAAAGTACCTAATCATATCAATATTTTATTTTTATTTTATTCTAGTAAGTACAGTTAAGTATTTCAAACTTAACTTTCTTTGCTCTCTGATATATTTTTAATTGTAAAAGTAAGTTTGTTACGCTTTCGTTCTAAAATGGTTCAACCAGTAGGGTTTTATATGGGGATAGGATACCTTGGAATACGAACGAAGTCGCTGGCAAAATTTAGCATAATAACGTAAATTATAGTACATTACCTATTTTACAGTCGTACGTATGTACGGTCCGGGGTCATTAATGCACTATCAACTTGCCATCGTTCCTATTTTAGCCGTATAATGGGTGTTAGTGTAACCGGTGGATCCGTTGTGTTCGGGCAATGTATTACACTACAAATTTGGGAAGTTTTGACCGCGACTATACAAACATCTACAGTAAAAGCTAGTACATTATCGTAGTTCGCTTTAAAATTCTAAAATCAAACACCATAAAAGCATGGCGTTATTAACCGAACGTGACATTTACGAGAGAAACATAATGTTTATTACTGTGCCATTAGAGCTGTTTATTTCAGCACGTAACCCTGCAGTTTCTAAGTCTGTAGATATGGTAAGGGTAAAAGCTTTCCGATGTGTTATTAAAACAAGAAAACATTAATTATATAGTGTACTAGATTCTGCCAGCAGTTTCACCCATGTCCCGAAAGAACTACTCCGTGCACCCAGATAAACCCAGATGAAGTAGGTAGTATATGGCCTTCCTTGATAAATGGGCTATCTGACACTGAAATAATTTTCAAATCGGACCAGTAGTTCCTGAGATTAGCGCGTTCAACAAACTCTGGTCTTTACAGTATTAGTATAGATAACGACTCTTTACACACGGTTTTCTGCCGTACATATCTACGATAAACTCACCACTACTGTCAGTGCCGTGAGCAAGGAATGGCGTATTTTTTAAACTTGCCCAAACGCTCTTACATATAATGTTGTTTTCTTAACGTTACGCAGCATACGAGATCAGAATGGTGCAAAGATTTTTTCCTGACTACAAAAACTTTTCTATCAAGTTTCAAGGTACTTTTAACAATCCCCAAGGCTGCAGAGAAAACTACATTCATCAACATTCACTTATATGTCCCTAAAGGCTGATGCATTATAACCCTAGACATACTTATAAACATTAAAACAGTTTCAGTCCTAAGTATGAAGTTACATTGCTTTAAAGTTAATCTAAGTACGGACTACTGTAAGACTTGCAAGGACAGGTTGATTTCTATATGTCCGACCAACAGTAGTTTTGCGTTGTGTCTGGGAACGATGACAGTTCTTAGAACCGTTCCCAATATGATATCGATGGTTAATTTGCATACTAGAGATGGGAATTTGACATTATTTATATGGGTCTGATGTGCAAAATATCAGATAAGTAGAATAATGGCAACGGCCGTTCAGAATAGTCTTATTTTTGTCCATAGAGAGAGGTCTAAGATTCTAAAAATTTTGACTGTATGGTTAATCATTTATGGTTAAGATTATTAATCAGTGTCAGATCTTAGGTACTATGCTCTTAAATTGTGATCTGTGTGTATTTTCTCACTAAACCACTTAATAATTTCGTAGATAGTTCCAAAAAGACTTTATGTCTGGAGTATAAAATTTTAAACATTATGAACTAGATAATTTCAAGACACGCGACCTTGCAGAAATTTCAAGTGGAGTGTAAATTCGCGTGTTCACAGTTTCAGCGTGGGCCGTGTCGCTGCGACATAAATTTTGCATCACGCGTGACAAAATATAAATCAACGTCGCCGTATGTGCGCCGGCCAGAATATTATGTTAGTACTCGGACACACCGTATTTATGATGCAAACGATGTTTTTCATGGATTAATTTAGCAGGTATGTTAGCACAGAAAAATAAACATAAAAGGATGAGTATCAATACATAGGTGGTAACAGTTGTTTGAAATAGTACTGTACTTTTTGTTTGTTTGTATCCTACAGACTCCGAAACTACTGAACTGTTTTGAAAAATTCTTTCCCTTTGGAAAACTAGACTATCCTAGAGTAAAAGGCTATATTTTATCCGGGCGCGGAAAAGAGATCCCGGGACCCGGATAAAACTGCGAGAAACATCTTGTTTAACATAAAATCACTCAAAATAAAAAGCGGTCTATTATAAGAATTTACCAACTTTCTAACAAAACCAATTCGATCCAATCGTAATACCTCTCGAGAGTATCGGTAATCGAATCGTAACACGTGACGATACCATTACATGTTCCAAAACATCGATTTAACTTTACTGTTACCTCAAACCCTCTTAAGTTTTCAAATTGAATCACTATTCCTCCATTACTTGAGAAGTTAGCCCCTTTTATCTGTTGGCTGTAGTTTCAAATTTATTACGAGTATTTACGAGCCATAATTATTTCAGTTGAAACCTTCATTGTATAAGATTGACAGTTATTGTTGCTCTGTCAGAATTCAGACGTTGTTTTATTGTAATTAAACGCTTTAATTAAATGTATATTTTTAATAGATGTTTTTTTTATTGTTACTCTTATTTATTACTGGCTGTTCACAACGGTTTCTCCCGTGTCCTGAGGGCAATACTTCCCGTACCCGGATAATATATAGCTTATGTCACTCGTAGATAATGTAGCTTTCGAATGATGAAATATTTTTTAAAAATTGTTCATTACTTCCAGAGATTATCCCCCACAAACAAACTTACAAATTTACAATCAATTTTACCTCTTTATAATATTAGTATAGATTATGTAGCTGTTATCAATGGGTCCACACGCGTCCTGAGGGCTATACTTCCCGCATTTGGAATAAAGAGTAGCTTATGTCCTTTCTTAAGCTCTAGACTAAATATGAGTATTTATTCATTTCAATTGTCGTAAAAGTGCGACAGACGTTTACTATTGCATTTAAAAAATAAAGAGTTCAACAATCCGTTACTCTAACACATTCGCCTATCTGAATGTCTAAATACAAACGCGACACATACATAGAAAGTTATGTCTTACGAGGGTGAATAGGGTGGAAATTATCATACTATTTCAGCTTCTAATGGGTACCGCAATGTCGTTCACAAATAGAATAATAGAATCTGGGACATAAACTTAAACATATGGAAACAATGATTTAACTTTACCTAGTACTGTACTTACAATATTTTCAAAGATATAAAGTCGCAGTTCTTTTGTTTTAACTCACTACTAAACAGATTCAAACTTACATAACTACTTGACACTAAACTTTATACTTAGTAAGACTTAGCGAAGTTTTTTATTTACTTATTTACTTAGCTCAACTCTCAAAGGATAGTATTGAAAAAAAGTTTTTATCTCGTTTGCGTAATATCGCATTTTTTGCGTATAAAAAGGTATTGCCATCTCTATTTTATCATATTCCCCTGTGGTATTCTGCATATAAATATCGAATTTTGGTAAACATCTATCGTATTTGTCCCGATACTTTCTCCAATTAATGATGACATGTGTACATAACATTGTGGAATAACCTTTCAGCAGGCCTTATTAAGCAATAACCACAAATAATTGTGTCATTTAATAAGATGCTTGTTTTCATATTGTCCAAGCGTGATATTAATTAAGCATTGTAGCGTTATAGTTACAACATATATCCAACTTCATAAAACTTAGTCAAAATGAACATGTTGAAACCTACACTAAATTATCCACTTACGAAACTAATATACACTAGTAAACTTACACAGAATTACACTCATGAATAAGTTTAGAAACTCAAAGCTGTTCTTTAGGTTGCTCATTCAAATTCGAAGTTTCTTCGATCTATTATAGTCTTGAAAGTTCGATTTTCGAAAACATTACGGCAAGGTTCCACCGAAATTGGTTGAAGTGCCAAAAAACTGAAAAAATACTGTTTTTTTTCAGAAAGAACAGTGAACTCACGACGACGCGTATACGTTTTTTGTTCGCGAACAAATTAATGTGTGCGAGCAATTTTGGTAGAACCTTGCCATAATGTTCGACGTGTTCGCGCACAAAGGTTGCAATTTCGCGGACATTTTAGTTGCGAGTAGAGCAGAAGAAAACTTTTTGTGCATCATAGTGCCACGCACCGATGGTCTCTCGCCTTTTAGATACTCTCCTTGGTGCACCTACTGGCATTTTGAATGACATTTGCATAATATGAATAGTGATAGCTCGTCTTGCTTTCCATCGCTCAAATTGCAAACAAGGGTTCAGGAGATGTGGACCACTAAAGCCTGTTCTGGAAAATCCGATACAAAGGCTTAGAAATAAATAATTAGTACTGTAAATTTCTTGAGGTAAACATTCTAACACTAGGACAATAGTGGTTTTATCGGAAAGGTAAGGTAACGGTGTTGCTAACTCATTTTTCCAGAATCCTACAATATATTAGGGGAGATTTTTAATTTCATGGAAATATTTCATGTGAAAGGATAATCCTTTTAAAAGCATACCTATGCTATAGGGTTAAAAGGTTATAAAAACTGAGAACCTATACGCTGCAGCGGGGCTTGTGACACCCAGTCAAAAATGTCTTTACCTAGCCCAAACTACAAAAACACCCCTACACTAAAATAAAATTACCCTTTCGATAACTTTCCAAGCAAACACATCTGTTTCCCTAGAATCAGATCTTCAAAACAGGTTGAAATTACTTCGCAGTACTAATCCTGTCCTAACCCTCTCTCAGGTAAGATGGCGATTAAAATTCAGATGTAATGCAAATAAGGCCGGGACGACTTTCGGCATCCATTTTGAGGAACCCCCATAAATATGGAGGGTTTGGCCAACTTCTGGTCGTATCTTATGATTACTAATAAAAGTTACCATGATAATTGATATTCGGGTTAAAATTATGAGGAAACTGGCTTAGTTTGGCCTGAAATTAAATTCAGGATAAAGACATTTGTTATGCTGCGGTGCGTCGTTGAAGTGACGTGTCGCTATAGTAAAGACACCCCAGAATAAATCCCCCTGTCAATAAATTTTCAACTTTATTTCTAAACTATAAGGTTCAATTTTGTTTTACAGATTGGAGTAGTTTGATTGAGCTGGCCGTCTGTAAATGTCCAATTTTAATATTGCATTAAGCTTTTTTCTATCCAATGCATGGGCTTGTGGTTATCTAAGAATTGTTTAAATATTTTACCAACGCTCCTAACTCACTTAACTTTAACTACAATAAAGTTATTTGCGCCATATGCCATTAACAGTCTGAAACACTGAAATTTTCAAGGTCTTTGAACCGTACTTATTCTAAAAGTTTATTCTAATTGAGTCCCAATCCCTAACGTTACATAAAGTTAAGTTAAAACTACACTTAGAGCTAAGTAATTTGCACATTAGCATGGTTAAGTTGTGTGTGCTATTACAAGTTGGTGCTTCCTTTA
>NWSH02000019.1:3504461-3525329 GCA_002382865.2 Heliothis virescens
AGTCGCTCCATGTAAAACACTGGTTCTCAGCTGCATCCGGTTAGACTGGAAGCCGATCCCAACATAGTTGGGAAAAGGCTAGGCAGATGATGAAGACTTATCATAAAGTCTATTTTTCAATATCTTAAAAAGAAATATATTTCATTATGTTTTGAGTATTCCGTCCCTCTGTATTCTAGCCTAGTAAAGAATTGGTACATTTTATAGACTCGTACCTATTGCAAAGTGGGTAGTCGACACCACAGGTCGACACTAAAATCAATGCAAATATATTCCGCAGCTCTAGGAATTAGGCCAAATATGCTAAAGTATTTTATGTAGGTATATTGCCTTTCATGCTTTCCTAGTATTTGGTATATATTTCTGTAATGTGTTCTGAAAAAGGTTACTGAGGTTTGGATAGTTCTTTAATATTCGAGTATTTTGTAATTATCGTGCAAAATATTATATGGCTTGGCTATTTAGCGGCACTGTTAACTTCTTCATGTTTTTAAACATAGGATGATGGAAGAAAAAATTAACCACTCAAAAGAATTAAAAAATATTCAATAGTACCATTTTCTTTTTAACCATAAATGGGGAAAAAATTACCTTAATACATGCAAATTCAATAAGAGACGAAGGAATACATTTACGAGCCCATTTTGATTTAATCTGGCCACCAAATATATTCTAAGCATCCTTGTAATTCAATTACATTTAATGGCCAACAAGGTTTCCTTAAAATAGCTCATTGAATATATCAAACCATTCTCTCTAAATTGAATGTTAAATGTAAAAGCAATTATAATATTTCTGCAGCACCATAGTACAGTCAGTGTACACAAATCTATTAAATTTCTGCGATCAATTTTCAACCTTATCACAATAGTGGAAGGTTAATGTTTGATTGGTAAAATTTGACAGATTTTGGGTACACTGACTTGCTGTCGACTATACAACTTTATCACTTTAATTGCACCACACATATAATCTCTCTAACCTTTAACGCGTATCTAAAGAGATAAATAATATTATAATTAATGTGTTTATACAGCAGTTAACTATTCATAATGACGGCTAGATCTAAGAAAACATAATCTGTCGTAATATTTCTAACCTAGATTCTAACCTCTAAAATAAACTACAATAATTTAGACTGAATTAATTCCAGGTCCTCGTGAGCCAAAATTACGATTGCACTGTAGCGTTATATTTAATAGAAATGTCACAATAGCAACTAGTTTATTTAGCAACACTTAAGCCATTTATTTCTACTAAACGAATAGTCTGTTTCATTCAATGTCACTTGCGTTTTAGGGTCCTCCTTTGCTGTCGTAATATAATGGGTAAGTATATTAATTTTAGCAATGGAGTTTTATCCCCATAGATAAGAAAGATATATGCGACATGTATTGTATGGTATTCACCCCGTATCCACAAAATAACAGCAAGAATATAAACTAACCATTGGATTAAAAAAACTTAGTAATTGGGTCCCGATTTACCCATTCGTACGGAACCCAAAAAAAGAATTATGTTATCTATCCCAATGCTAATACTCTAATCTATACTAATATAATACAGAGGAAACATGTTTTGTCTGTACCCTAAAGGCTCTAAGACTACTGAATCAATTTGAAAAAAATCTTTCAATGTTTGGGAGGCTAGACTATCCCCGCGTAACATCCTTAATAATATTATCCCTACTGTAATATTATAAATGCGAAAGTAACTCTGTCTATCTGTTTGTTAAGCTTTCACGCTCAAACCAGTGAGCCGATTTTGATGAAATTTGGTACAGAGATAGAATAGACACTGAGGAACAACAATGGCTACTTTTTATCCGGGTACGGCAAATAGTTTCCTCGGGAAGCGAGCGAAGCTGATGGCAGAGGCTAGTAGGCTATAATCTTGTCCGGGTACGGACAGTAATTCCCACGGGACTCGTGTGAAACCGCGGGAAACCGTAAGTTATTTATCGTAAAGATCGCCTCTAAACAATGCTACCAAGATTGGTTATTGGCCTCCCCACTGCACCAGCGCTCTTTACACATTGGAACAAATATTGGCTCCAACCCGGCCACGGACTGATTGACTATTGCAAGTATAATGAAGGCTACACTGGCTTAGCATCGGACCCCACTCAATGTCTTTCTGTATGTCAGATAACGTGGTCCTTGGGGAACAAAACTTCATCTAGGATTGGGAAGTCTGTGTGTTGTTGAGTATTGTACACATAAAAGATTTAAATATTTCTTGTTTAGCGCTTCCACAAAGTTTTTAGTCGATCTGATACCAGTTAAATACCTAATCGTTGTAATTTATACACTGACTAGCTTCTGCCAGCGGTTTCACCCGCAACCCGTGGAAACTACTCGGCGCACCCGTATGAAAAGTAGCCTATAGCCTTCCTCGATAAATGGGCTATCTAACACTGAAAGAATTTATCAAATCGGACCAGTAGTTCTTGAGATTAGCGCGTTCAAACAAACTCTTTAGCTTCATAATATTAGTGTAGATAAGAGAATATTTATGATTTGCTTATTTAAAAAAAACTAACATCAAGCAATAAGATTTTCAGCTGAAGGTTTATTTCATTACAAATTATAATAATCTTCATTATAAGCGTTTCCATGGCCAATTTAATTACGGTTAGCCAGATTGCCGGTTAAGTTATTACTTTAATTACAAACAGTGAATCCTTGCAGCAATCCCATATTCGGCATTACATGAGAATAACACTAATCCTGTCACGTGAACTGGGTTAATAAGAAACGTTTTCCCAATTTCACTGACAACACATACGTACGTTTTTTCGTAAAAGAACTATACTACCGAGTCTTTTGTGCAGTTGACAGCTGTTAGTTTTCAAGGGAAGATTGTATGTGTACTTACTGTCAGCAATGTCATCAACTGCTCCAAAAACGGTCAAACCATACTTTGAAACTTCAATGTGAAAATTAATAGTTTAGTGACACCTCGCCATTTTCAGTTTTCAAGGAATGATAGGATTTTTTGTACTGACTAATAGCAACTGTCAAGTGAACCATATATGCTTGTGAAACCGCTGGCAGAAACTAGTGTACCTAATATATGACGAAATAATTCTCATATAAGTCTTTCTCACTTTTAGGAACCAGAGACCAACATTATTATTCACTAGGAGCTGAAAAAAATTGTGAAAAGGGGTTCGTCAAAGCGAGTCAATTTTACCTCAGAACTTTCAAACTCTTTTCGGAGAACTTTCTTTTTCCTTAAAAAGAGGACAAAAGTTTTTTTCGGCCCACGATCTTTTAGATCTTTCAATTTGTGACTTTTAGTTGCTTTGAAAGAAAGTTCGAGAAATATTAATTGCATTAAAAGACCCTAAAAGTTTTCATTACGAAGTCAATTTGGGCTCTTTGGCGTGATATACATATACCTGATGTAGTAATAGATGTACGACCTTTAAAAAAATTTAAGGTTAAAAACATCGCACTTCTAACATTGAGTATTCTATCAGAATAACTGCTTCGTTGGTCTAGTGGTCGCATAGCCGACTGCTGATCACGAGGTCTCGGCTTCGATTCCCGGGACGGGCCGAAATGACTTTGTGGGTTTTCGAAACTTTCACAAAGTAGCCCGGAGCTGGAAGTTGGTGATTGATACACCCGTGCATCGGAGAGCACGTTAATGTCGGTCATGCGCCTGATCTCTCACCGGTCGTGTCGGATTGCCGTCCCAACGGGTTATGAGAGTGAGGGAATAGGGAGTGCACCTGTGTCAGCGCAAATGCTTGTGCACTATAATATGTCCTGCGCAGCTGGCTGATCTCCTTATATGAGAACAGCCGCCATGGCCGGCAATCGGCTAGGATGCCATCATTGTATCAGAATAACATATAAGCAACATTTTATACGGGTGCGAGAAATAGTTCCCTCAGGAAGCAAAATATAATAATGAAAAAAGTTTGAAGTGTTACAGATGTTNACCTTATGTGAGAACAGCCGCCATGGCCGGCAATCGGCTAGGATGCCATCATTGTATCAGAATAACATATAAGCAACATTTTATACGGGTGCGAGAAATAGTTCCCTCAGGAAGCAAAATATAATAATGAAAAAAGTTTGAAGTGTTACAGATGTTCCCAATCAAGCCATCGATCAAACAATTTGTAGTAAATCAAAAAGCTCTAGAGCTCCATAATAATTTTATTAAATAACTTTGTTGTTGTTTTATTGTTTCAAAGTGATTAACGATAATATCATAATAATCTTGTTTGAATACACAAAAACAGCTTTGGTGTACTCTTGAAGGCTTAGAAGTAATTATTTTATCTTGTAACTTCATTATCCTTTGTCTTTACACTTAAAGTTGGTTTATTGTTTAAAGTATAATCAATCTGGGTAAAGCTTTCAAGAAAAAACAAAAAATGGTCTGGTAATCTATACTAATATAATAGAGAACATTAATTTGTTTGCTTGTTGAACCCAAAAGGCTCCGAAACTACTGAACCGGTTTGAAAAATTATTTCGCTATTAGAAAGTTACCGTACTCTTGAGTAACATAAGTTAGATTTTATTTGAGTACGAGAAGAAGTTCTTCCCGGGACGCAGAAAACAGCCAGTCTACAAACTACAGTATCTCGACAAGAATAATCACATCGTCACAATTTTCTTCATATTCATCATCTTCATCTTCCTGCCCTTATCTCAATTTATTTGGGGTCGGCGCAGAATATTTTCTTCTTATATTCTCTTCTATTTGTCGTCATCCCACACGTAACATTCTTCCTAGCCATATTGACTTTCACGCAATCCATCCATCGTTTCTTTTGGTCGTTTGTGTTTTTAGAATTTTCTTCATATTCATGGGGCGTATTTTCAGCTAAGTCAGCCATTCTTTAGCTTAAATTGTTCTATTTTTACAGTCGTAGATAATTTGCTTCTTCTCCATACAGTCGTTCACTTTTAATCTAACTAAAAATGTTGCAAAATAACCTTAGAGATACTAAGGTTATACCACTGTTTGTTCCTAAAAATATTTCAAAAACAAACGTCTTACTGTAATATTTTCTGGCAAAAGCTGTTTATCTTCCAAATGGAAGAACGTGGAACAAGTGGGTCCCGGCGTCTGTTTGACAAATGCATTACTGTGACGAAGCGAACGATTCGATACCAGAGTCACAACACTCACAACTCGTATATTTTGTCATACAAACTGATGGCTGATCGTTTGTCGGTGTTTTTGTATTATTTACATGGCTTAGATGTGTTACAATGGTAGTTAACTGTTTAAGATGAAGCTACCTCTGAGTACCAATATTTTACATGGAGCGACTACCTATCTGACCTCGTCAACCCCAGTCTGCCAGATATCCCATGATAGGCCTGTTTTACAGACTTTCTGGCTTCTAACTACCCATAACGATTGTTAAAGATCCGGGATCCACCAGATTAACCTGCAAACAAGAGGATCCCACCCACCCACGGCCCGACCACACCAAGCGTTGCTTATGATTTTATGATCCATCGATTAGCTCTTCGAGAATGAAACCATGATGCTCAGCACAGTTCACAAAAAACCGGCCAAGTGCGAGTTGGACTCGCGCACGAAGGGATCCGTACCATTATCTATTATATTTGATCCATTAATGAACGTATTTATTACCTACGACTAGCCAAACTACAAACATTTTTCGGGCTGCAAAAAATTACTTTGTTTCTCTTACAAATATATGAATAACAAAGTTATAATTTGCGGTTTCACATGTTTATTGTATGGGTACCCCCTTAATATTTTAATTTTTAGTATTTTTTGTTATAGCGGCAACGGAAATACATAATTTGTGAAGATTTCAGCTTCCTAGCTATCACGGTTAAAGAGATACAGCCCGGAGACAGACAGACAACGTAGTCTTAGTAATAGGGTCCCGTTTTACCCTTTGGGTACGGAACCTTAACAAAAAAGATTTATTCTTTCCTAGAAAACAAATATCCATCAGCCTTCATTCTTTGAGCCAAGACTATAAGTAGAATCGTATCCGAAATTAGATTGGGAAAATCTATATATTTATTACCTAGCTAGAGAATCATTTGTCAGAATATATCGTAGAAAAGATGTTATATTTCAGGCGATATTTTTATTAGATATTTTATGTCTGTCGGCTGCAATAAATGCGATTGGCACGTCTTTTGGCTATTGTGATAAGTTAATATTGTTAGGAATATATCTACTTTGTTCAGAAATCTGTCTTATTTTAGTACGTCTCGTTCTCTTTGTCGCGGAATTAATGATTGCTCGACTAAAATCACTTTAAAGACACCGATAGTGGAAGGCTGCGGGATTTTTCACAAGACTTGGAAGACTTTTCAAAGATTCCAAGTAACACGGTGGGTTTTAGTAAGTAAAAGTCTGAAATTATCTCACGTTGCACCCACAGCCGGTATGGTCTTTTGATAATTTCCTATATCAATATCCTATAATTAATAATATAGGACATATTTGAAATAGTTATTCAAGGAGCTTAACAACTATGGAAGATTACAAGTCGTCTTATGTATACTACTTTACTACAACTCGTTAAGGAAGTTGATCCCAACAAAACTTTTCACTCAACAAGATCAGCCATATTTAATTATTAATCGCTTGCCGACGGGAGCAGCGGACGGCTTTATGAATCATTAATATCATGGTAGAAAACTTAGCTTAGGTACTTTATAGAAACTCTGCAACAAACACTTTTACGATGCTGAGAGAATATCTAGAAAATTACAAGTAAGAAGAAAGAAGAAGCATTATATTCTTAGACAAAAAATGGACTTTACAACACCCTTCATACGAAATCCACAGGAACATCTATCAAAATCTATTCAGTAAATCTACCTGTGCAAATAAACCAACCAACAAACATGCCTTAATCAGGGAGATTGATAGTCCCTTGTAACGAACTCTGATATAAAGACAACGCGGTTCAATTTAAACACGAAAGCCAACGAGCCAATCAGAGAACCACTTTGTTAACCAAACAAATCACCGAAAGGAGTCCGGTTATCCGTCAGACAAGATAATCAACCTTTTTACTCGCCAGAGATAGGTACGTTCCTTTTTTTTTCAACGAAAAGCAAAGGTTGCGTGCTTAGGAAATGCAGCGGCTGCCTCTAGAGAAACTATTGTGAATCACGCGAACTTTAATGGAATTTTACAAACTCACATTAAATGGTAAAGAAGCACTAAAGTTATTTTTAAACTTGGACTTTTCAGGTATAATAACCGAGCTTTCAGGCAGTAAATATGCGGCAATGCAGTCGTTTCTATGCAGTGTTTGAGCGATAGTGTTATAATTATACGGTATTTTACGAGCGCATATTTTTTTATAGTTTAATTATTCGGTAAAACTTTATGGAACTCCATAAACTGGTTAACAGCCCAACTACACAAGCATGCTAATATAGTCACCGTAATTTTATATTTCTGCTAGGATAGCCTTTCTCGAGAAATAGGCAATCTAATGCTGATTTTTTTTAATCGGACCAGCAATGCTTGAGGCCAAACAGACAAACCCTTCAACTATAATATTATTAAGGAAAATCGGTCTCTGTCAAACAGCATATACCATGAAGCAACATTTTAATTATAGTCTTATGTAAAGTTCGTCTCGTATGCTCCTCTATTGTCGTGGAAGTACTGGTAAATTTCCCAACTCATAAGCTGCAACCCATACTGAACGGCACGTGAACGCTATTTTCGAGTTCAAAACTTAACAAGCAATTTCTCGATTAATTATGTATGTATTTACTGCAACAAATACCGTATTGTAAGAAAGATAAAATTGTTTCATTGTTCGTAAGTCTACTAGTAAAGAAAATTAATGAAACTTTCTACTTCGTTTATGCATTACGCTATCGCCATTGTATAAAACTGGCTTCTGCCAGCGGTTTCACCCGCTTTCCCATGGAAACTGCTGCGCGCATCCGGATAAAAAGTAGTCTATAGCCTTCCTCGATAAATGGGCTATCTAACACTGAAATAATTTTTCAAATCGGCCCAGTAGTTCATGAGATTAGCGCGTTCAAACAAACAAACTCTTCAGCTTTATAATATTAGTATAGATTACCTGATTATTAAAAAATATGTTAAGGTCTCAAATACTAAAAGTATTTTATACTATAAGTACAAATAGGCAAATTGATACTGTAAGATTATTTTTTAGGACCAATAAATATTAAATAAAACCACGAAATACTTATAGTCATTTCAG
The DNA here is from genome assembly GCA_002382865.2 of Heliothis virescens. Lineage (NCBI taxonomy): Eukaryota > Metazoa > Arthropoda > Insecta > Lepidoptera > Noctuidae > Heliothis > Heliothis virescens. The sequence goes on from NWSH02000019.1 coordinate 3,512,683, forward strand.
AACAACCGTCAAACAATTTCATGCAGTTTCGTGTCTCAGTGTAAATCCTTCTACAATAAAAGGATTTCACACAAAGACAAGATACAGTTTGCTAACGAGAAAACTTTCAAACTGTTCCTTTCTTTTTATTACACTTTTCGTCTAATTAAATTCCGTAAGAGCCAACGGCTTAACTTTTCTCGCCACTCTTACAAGCTCCGGAGTGCGGTAATGACCGGTTTGTTTATTTTGCTGTAGCAACACTGGATAATATAGAAGCCATAGTTGAGTTATTAGAAACGAGGTATAGAAATAAATAGGTACAGACGCCAGCACATCAACATATCGCAATCTGTCAAACTTAAATTTTCAATCAAATCAAACTAAAACTGTAAAATTTTACTAATGGAATATTATCCTTCCACTATTGATAAGGTTGAAAATCTATCGCAGAAATTTGACAGATTGTGGTAACTTGATGTGCTGTCTGTACCTACCTATTAAGTTAAATAGAAAATTCTGAAATATTAACAGCAATTTGCGATATATTTTCTACGGTTTTCCTTTGTTGCTATAAGTTTATCCCTTCGCTAATGATCACTGGTCACGATCTCTTTGAAGATACACTGCCTAAAGCTTACCTTTCTCATTTATTTTGGAAAAACTTTTATATTCGTATAGAGACCGTTTCATGTATTTATTGCCGTTTTCTTATTTCTTATACGTGTATGTTTGTAAAAATGTTGAATTTGTAAACGCTATCAACTTTGGTAAAGGGTATTTTTTTTAATAGCCTTTTGATTGTCCCACTGCTGGGCACAGGCCTCCTCTCAAATTGAGAAGGATTGAGCGTTAATCACCACGCTTGCTCAATGCGGGTTGCTGATTATTAAAGGGTAAAATATTAGGTTTAATTTCTTGAGTGACCTTATTAATGGCCAAATAGGTACTGTGATTAGTAGTTTTGCGGCTACAGATTGAAAGTCATGATTTATATGGAGCCAATGTCATGTCATCGGATAGACAGGTTATAGAAATTCAGCTTTACACAACGTATATGACTTAAAAATAAATCAAAGTTCCATAAATAGAATTACGTTACACAACACAACAGAAAAAGAAACCTAACTCGAAGATACTGATTGGGTTGCAAATAGCACCAACAGATACATTTTGCTTTCAACGCGAAACTTCAAACAAAGCAAGGAGTTCGTATAAAATTCGAGTGCAAAAGAAAATCTTAAAGAAAAAGCTATTTCGCGAGGAATAAAAACTGACTTCATTTGTTTGAGGTAAGCACCGTGTACTTGAGTGCAGATAAAGGAACGCGATCTCAAAGGAGTAATTTATACTTAGGATATGGATGCGGCTGTAACTTTTTCAAACAATCTGGCCCGACATTTTTGCATCGCGGTGTATTGTTACACTTTGTGAGAAAAATGGAGCGAGCTTTTGCACGTGTAACGTAGATTAGAGTTCTTTGTTATAAAGTCGTTGGTGAAGTTAATTTTGTATCAGATTTGGAAGATTGTAATATACACGTTAGTACCTACGAATTTACCAATGTTCCTAATAAACCTACACGATATTTTTTTAGTTAGGTATTTTAAGCTATGGAAAAAAGGGCCTATTAAAAAACAAATTTGAGGGATATTCAATTACAGTGCATAATTACAACTACACCATAACAGTATTTTCCGTATTTCTTTAGAACTTTTTGTGTATTTTTCCGATTAAGTTCATATTCATAAATTTTGCTAACTTGTGCCAGTGTACCTAATTTTTTAAATTCCAAAACTTAATTATTGCAAGACTAACTTCATTACTTTTGTCCACTCACCATTAGTTCGTTGTGGATCGATTTGAGCATGTAGTATGGAGAAGCCGGGCGCTATGATGGCAGGCAGCGTGCGCGAGCGCAGCAAGGGTGGGGGGGCGCGGCGACCTCCCCCACCCAGCGCCTCCGCCGCCGCCGCCGCTGCCGCCGCCGCACTGTAGATAGACAAAAAATTGCGTAAGAACATATAGATAAAAATATAGGGAACGAGAGATATTATACCTGCACCTTTTAAAACATCTTACATAGGTACATACAGACGCAGGTAGGTTGAAGTATCCACAATAAATATAATTCAGGTACCTACAATATTAATATAATTATGGGTTAGAAAAGAGATATCCATAGTTTAAAATAATTAACTACACCAAAGTAACAGAAAAAATACTTGAGCTAAAATCCTTACAAAACGCTGAAAATTCAGTAGAGACCGTAACTTTTTCAATATTATTTTCAGACGCAAAATAAAATCTAGGTTTCCCTACTTCTGGGGCACTGAACAGCTGTACGTCATTAAAACTTCAATGCTTAAAATGGAACGTTAAATTGCCACTGCCGAGCTTTGACACTGGCAAAATATTCGTTGAAAATATTCCCAAGCAGATGGCTTTTACGGCGTTGTAAATAAATAACTTATTATTGAATATCTACTTGATTTAGTACTCTACCACCGAATATTTAAATTGTTAAAGTTTATAGTTTTTTAGGGTTCCGTATAAAAACTATAGCAAAATAAGAATTTTAGGGGGCTCCCATGCAGCAAACGCGATTTTTTGTACGAACCTTTTCGTACGCGAGTAAGACTCGAACTTGGCCGGTTTTTAATATTATCATAACTATTTAATAAGTATAGATATTTATTTCGCAATTACACTAAAATGGCTGAGTAGATTGGGATGGACATTGCATACCTCATTAATACACCAAATAACTGGATTTACATAGGACTTCAACATTATACTAATTTTATAAATGCGAATTTGAAAATGCGAAATTTTATGTATGGTTGATACTCTTCCATGCAAAAACTAGTTGACTGATTTTGATGCAATAATATAGTGTAAGCTATATTATTGTATCAGAATAACACCTAGGCTACTTTTTATTCCTGTCCGTGAAGAAACTCCCTCAGCAGGACACGAGTTAAACCGCGAGTGGAAGCCAGTATGAAATACACGAAAAAAGACATAGACGTAGACAATACGAAATCAAGGAAAACAACACCAAAGCATTATATCCCATAATCCCATAAAAATAATATAAAAGGCACCAACATGACACGCGAGCCGGCCGACATTCCGCCATATTGTTTACGTAACCGCTGCCGGGTAGCTGATAACAGGCCGACATTCAGCCCTGAACAGCCACAAAGAAACATCCAGAAACTTAGATATGTATGTATATGTACAGACGACAGCATATAAACCTACCTCAATCTGTCAAATTTCTTCAATAGATTTTCAACCTTATCATACAATATGTTAATTTTCGATTGGTAAAATTTGACAGATTCGGATAGGCTGGCCTGCTGTCTTCTATCTGCGGAATTCAATATTCTGTCTATCTCTGGATTTGCTTACTAGAGATAGGAATTTGATATTACTTGTATGGGGCTAATGTCAAAATTATATCTCTAGTAAGCAAATCCAGAGATAGTTAGATTAATGGGAACGGCCGTATAATGTACCTCCGAAATTGAGATTTAACCATGATTTAACTTTGCCATAGTATTTTCAGGATAAATGAGAGAGGTGAATATGTTTTTAAATGTTTCAGTTCATAAAAGAGAGCTAAATGGTGTTTAAATTCCCTGTTTGCTATGTAGAAAATACAGTTAAAGAATTTATGCACTGCAATATACACATAACCATAAATATCAGTACCTAACACATAAATAAATATCATAACATATCAGTATCAACATACCTCAACTTAAAGCAGATAACTTTTTCATTTCTATAACAAAGTGCCAATACGAAAAATTTATAAAATATTACCCTACTAGTTTTTGAGTTCAGAGACATGTAACAACTTATATACTTATTTCAAACTTACCAATTTACGATAAATCTCTGCAAATTCTGTAAGACAGCACTAGATTTAACTAATCTATAAAACTTCGAAACTATCGAGCACAAAATTATTAGACTTATCCAAAGAAGATTCGTGATAACTTTTGATAAAGTAATATAGTTTCAGCCCCGAAGCGTGAGAAAAACAGTAAATTGTCTTCAACGATATTATTATTCGATCGGCTATATTTTTCTTCTTGGAGTTGTACCAAAATTTTAAATGCTTTCTCAAGCATATTCTCATTTTTTTCCTCATTCATTTGCTATAATATTTCATCCAATATTGGTTTTAAAGTCATTTCATGTTGGATTCTTGCCAGCCATGCGATTCTCTAACTAACACATCATAGATGACAATAACGACGACCAAACAAATGACAAGCTTTTCGGTTTGAAGGATGAAATCGAAGGCGAAGTCGTCGTTGTCGTCGAAGGCGAGGATGATTTTTCATACATTTGGAACCATATTTTAGTTCTATGTCGCGCCGTCAACATCGTTGAAGCGCTGCGATCGCGCACTTATAGATGTTGCAACGATGATTTCTTGGTTGTAAAGATGTTTTGCGTTAGAGAATCACCCCCCAGCTGTCTATGGAGGTAATGTGATATGGTTTGTATGATATTGGTCCTTTGTCTCACAGGATTGTCTTTAATAAATAGGAACTGCATTCTGATTGTCTTTGTTGTCTGTACTAATATAATAAAGAGGAATTTTTTTTTGTTGTTTGTACCCTAAAGGCTCCGAAATTACTAAACCGATTTAAAACTTCTTCCACTGTTGGGGAGCTACATTTTACTCGAGTAACATAGGCTATATCTGGGCACGGGCATTAGTTCCCACGGGACAGTGAAACCACGGCCAAACAGCTAGAATGGAGTGGTTTTTTCAAACATTAATTCCACTCCTGCTTGAAACCTTTCATTACCTTATTGCAATCCCCATTCTATATTATACAATTCCCAACAATTTTGCTATATTTATGTCCTCCATATATTGTTCTGTAACTGCATCATTTTCGCTCGTGTGACGTCACACAGCTCATTTGAGGTTCCTGTGGCAAACGATGCTACTTATGTGCCAAGTCGCCCAATAGAATTTAAGGAGTTATACTTAGAAAACCGTGGAGGTAAATTGACGGTCGTTTGAGCGTACTGGAGTTTCTGAATTTGTTTTATTTTTGTTGGGTTTTTTCTGCTTAAAAGAAGGCTCCAATCACAATCTTATTGTATGAATATTGTTAACGAAATAAACTATTTTGTATTTTTGTATTTTGTATTTTTGGGTATGTATTTTTGAGGCGCACTAATTTTGGTCTCATTTTCACAAAGGTGCTTACTGGCCTGGTGCTATTGCCATTTTTGGTGGTTATTCTAATTGAATGGAGTGTACTGATGACTGGATTGGCTGAACTTGATCTTCCCCTAATCATGTGTTCTCTTAGATATAAGGAAGGTCGTTAATAAAAAGCTAGAGGGCCAGAAGTCCCCACATCCCTGGATGTATTGACTTGCATTCTGATAAAACAAACTTATACACCATAATAGTATCATTTTTTTGTGAGTTCAGTACTAAATAATTCAATAATTACACAAACACCGATAAAAACACATTTCATCACATAAAAGCCAATTGTCACCCAACGGCCACTTATAACATCGATAAGGTGAAATAATATGTCATTAGCTGTTTGGGTCAGAAAGAAAATATTTGTAAAAGTCCATTATTGTGCTAGTACATTAAACTTAACCTATTTGCTCATACCACTCACGCTGTTGACAGCATGTAATTTAGCGAAGTAGAAGGACCGTATAATGTAAGGCTGTCATTTCCATACTCGTGGTGCGAACACGATGTATAAACGTGTTTGTAGTCTAATATAAATATGTGGACAACATTATTTGCTGTCTAGAAGCATTAGCACATTGTTTTTAGTTTGTTTTTGTTATATTAAGTTCTAAAAATAAAATAGCAGGTGGCTTAGTAACAGCGGCATAATATTTTGTACATCATTGAGTACAAGCCAATCTATCTATTAAGATTAAGGTCTGTGAATGGATAACGGAAAAGATCACATATATCGTTTTATCCGGTAACAATTTATAAGTCAAATAAGCATTCGCATCTGACCAAATTGAATGCTGAACTAATATATTTGAAAATAAAAAGATTACACTGACGATAAACTTAAAATTCAAATGTATAGAAATAAATAAGCAACCACATGAAATAATTATTTAATACAATTTAAATACACTATCTAAACAGTATTGTTGGCAGTGGTACTGGCTACTGTAGCATTGACTGCTACTGATAGAATATTACTTGCAGCTACTGTCATAGTCTGAGTAGTTTCATTCTTTGCTACTTCTGAATGATGAGGGATAACATCTAGTGTTGTAGTAATAGTTTGAGAAGACGCTGCTGTAGTTTCGTTCAAATTATTGTCAACTTCACTTCTTCTTGTATTATTTGCTTTTATAGCTTCATGTTCAATTGTCAAATTATGCTTCGTGGAGTTGCGATATCCATAATCTTTGGAAATATTATAAACAGTTTTACTATCTGGAATTCTAACTTGATGACTTTTTTGTAGAAAAAGAAGTTTAAGTCTTTGAATTCTAGTCTTAAGTTATTAGAGAAATAAAAGCGTTAAAATTTTTAAACTAGACTATTATCATTTAGTTCGGGCTTCATTACATTCAAAAGTCAAAAATTATTCAAACTTAAAATTCAGAACGTAAAATAAAAGTGACATCAACTTATCGTTTTACGGTCGGTTAAATATTGCTAAAAGAATGGAGAGAGATATTTCGTGGCTAATAATCTTCTCTATAAAATGCAAAGGTTGGTCAAAAAATTGAGGTTCTTTGTTCTTTGAAACTATGTGTATTCAAATGTAAATGATGAGTCTTACCAACGAATAAATTGTTTAAGCTTGGTATGTAAAGTGCGGACGATCCGACTCCCACCTCCACGTGAACTCTGCCTATGTTAGATATTCCGTTGGCATCCAAATGGAGAGAGTCCTTGCCTAAAAGGGTAATGGATTAGGTTTAAGCAGTATTCTCGCTCATTCTATCGGCCTTTTTGGAGATTGGCTGTCACATGTTATCAACTCCTCTATTTCATAGATAATATGAGACTTTTTCTATTAGATCTCTATCAATCTACCAGCGGTAATACCTCTCTATGTGACTTTACATCATTGTTTTGTCATCCATTCCAAATTAGTATTACCAAATTACGAACCGAAATTAACTGCTATTTTCTCTCATTTGTTATTAATTAAATCATCACAGTAATCACTTTCATCTGAAGTATTAAAATAAAATATTGGCCAAATCTGAGTTTTCAAAGCTTTACAAATTCTATGTTGAGAAGCTTTTGGAATGATAGCAAAACGTAATTAAAAGCTTACGTCATCACTAATTAATTTACCCTGTCAGCTCTCATTACTTATGGAGTTGTGAAATTGACTTAACTTCGGCGTATAATATTAGAAGGAAGACGAACATTGACATAATGATACTCATTTTGTTTCTAAGGAAACTTCTGGGACCAAAGATGTAGATGTTATTTTAGGAATGTTCATTAAATATTTTGTATCTTAACTAAAAGATGTTAAGATATTGAAAATAAGAAATATTGAGAATAAGACTTCTAAAATGTGTAAGGGGGCAAACCAACACAAAACAGCCCCAATTGCCAACCTCACTTGCCTGTGATGCACCCTGATGAAAAACAAACGAGGATCTGGCGACTGACTGGTGACGGTATAACCCCTACATAGCATTAAATGGGATATTAAATGCCTTGCTCGGAGACGGGCAGCAGCATTTCAAAAGCTGAAAGTATCCCATACTGGCTCATCAAGACGCATGCCCAGCGCGGTGAGTATGGATAAACCTGCCCAACTTGGGGAGGCTTTTGTCCAGCAGTGGACACTTCTAGGCTATGAAGATGATTCCTAATGCCTTAATATATTTAAAGCAACGTTCATACCAGTTCCATACTTGAGTTGCAAATTCGTGTCACCCAATGCACTAATGCCATTGACGTTTAGTTTGACATCAAGATTCTGCAAGTTCTTGGTACAAGGCTTATTATATTCAAAACTATTGTTATTTGTATGGTTGCTTTCTAAGCCATGTGCCTTCTTTTTCTTTTTGTCTCTTACTTCTTTTAATTTTGTTTCGAGCTGAAATTAATGTTGCATTTTCAAAATGGTTTGTATTGGACCAAATATTGTTACTGTCACAGCTATGACGATCTTGAAAAATTATGTCGAGAGAATGAAAAACAAATTATGGAATATATAAATACTGAATGTACTGTAAATTCTATAAGTGTACTGGTTCATAAAAAAGTAATAGACATCTGAATGGTAAATGAATGAGCAAAAAATACACCAAGAAAAGAACTTACGCAAATCTCATCAGAGCTAATAAGAACGAACATAAATGATGTATTTGACCTTGACAGTAGACAATTTGTATTGATTACTTTCGTAAGGACAGTTCGGGAGTATAAGTATATATACCTACAGGGATAAAGATAGACTATAACATATATACATATTGTTAGAAGAAAATTTAAATCAAGATTAGCAACACCACGACAGCCTATAAAAGGAGGGCGCTTAACAGCGCTCACCCCTCTTTCTGTGTGGTCATCGTGGAGTGCGGAAGCTCTACCTGAATTTATAGCGATATTCAAATATTGGTTACTTGATTTCATTTGTGATTTGTATGGTCGGTGCCCAATTAAATCTTTAAATCCTTCTGTGTTTCAATTTGTAACAATATAATAATGTTGATACCAAAGCCAACACTTTAGCCAATTAAATTGTTTACCACAGTTCGCACATAATATCAATATTTGATCAAGAATTAAGTACAACTGTTTGGCTCTAGAGAATGTTAATTATGATATGATATCCGACAGAGAAGTGTAAAATCAGGATAAGGGCAGGGAGATGATGATAAAATAATATAAAACAATCAGTATAAATATGGTCTTGGAAATCATAGAAAAAAATACATATTACAAGGCTATTACAGAAGTAGATTTCAGTATCTAAACTTCCAAAGTTCAAATTCTACTGTTTCAAAATTCCAAAACAGGCTCTACATCATCCTAACCGTATCGTAACCCGTATATACCAGCTACATGATGTATGAGCCGTGTAACAAGGTTAGTCCCCGTCCTAAGCCCTACGGCATCAGATAATTGATTTGTTACGAACTTCGCACATCAAGAGTAATTCACCAAAAGGCAATTGTTTCATGTGCCGAAACTGTGATCACCTCTTCAAAGTTGGGAGCATTTAGTTCGAGATCAGTGATCTGATCTCAAGTTGCTTTGATATTATCAGTAATTTTGTTGTTTTGTTATGTTTTGTAGGTGTTACAGCATTCAGTTTTTCACTCGGTTTTTCCGTGCGNGGCTCTTCAAAGTTGGGAACATTTAGTTCAAGATCAGTGATCTGATCTCAAGTTGCTTTGATATTATCAGTAATTACATGTTTGTGTTTTGGGATGATATTTGTTGTTTTTTTTCTATTTTGTTTTGACTTTTTTAGTTGGCGTTTCCGTGCGACAACATTCTGTTCTTAAGAGCGGTGTCGCCTATATGCAAGTAAAAGCAAACAAGTGACAACTACGGGTATAAACAATGATACTTGAAACCGCGCGGTAGTTTATTTTGCCGTGCGGAATTATGCATAGAAAAACCACATGCGACAAAATTCGCTTGGGTGAAAGTCCTATCTTAAATTTTTTTGCTATGGTTCTTGGAAGGTAGAAATACATATTGATAGTATTAAGACAGCAGGATTTATATTCATATTTGTTTGCCTCTTTTAAGTAAATCTCGATATATGCTGAATATTTCAAGCATAAGGGCAAGAAGATAATTTCAATTGTCTAAAAACTTTAACTAAACTTTGTCTTCGTATGTACAAGAGAGGTTCTGCTCTGAAAGGAATTTCGCTATCTAATATTTAAAAATACGTACCATATCTAGTAAGACATCTTTTTGTTCTAGAAACGTTTCGTCAACTATCTCGCTTCGTCTTTTTGGATCTAGATAGGGTTTCACATTCAAACCATGGGTATTAAGACCATTGGCTTGCGAATCTTCCAGCATTCCTAAAATCTATAAAAAAAATACATTATGATCAACATAGTGATCTGTCAAATGTGGTGATTGTCCCATCAGCCTTTCAAAAGTAATCCTGTATTTTCAGATTTCTACCAACCCTACTAATCAGCTGTTTAGAAATGGTTGAAGTTTTTTTGATTGCTGTTACAAGGAATGTGGAAACTGAAGAACTACACACCGATAGTAAAATTTTAATCTGTTTTAATACTAAAATGAATAAAGAGACTACAGATGCTGACATAGTCACTTATTTCGTTAACCCTTGTTGTAAGAGTTGGGGTTGGAGGTTGTGAGGATTGTAAGAGGGTTCTTACAACCCTTTCTAGAAAAAATGAAGGAGTTTTATTTTCGTCTCCGATGAATCCAATACTTCCTATCAAATGTTAGTCTCAAAGCACATTTAAAAGCACATTCAATTATTTGCAACGATCGTCCTTAAATAAGCGCTTTAACTAACCAATGGCCGATTTATATGAACTATCTATCCGTCATTTTGCGATTAAAAATTGTACTTAATTTTAATTAACGGACAGATCGCTTATAAAAGTCCAGCGTAAATTAAGTAACGTTGTTGACTTACTTACTAAGCAATCAAACACTACAAAAGAAAACAGTGACGTAACACAACACCATCAATCATCAAAACTGACCGTAACGAGAGCCGCTACATAAAAATTACCCCTTTGACCGCAACGCAAAAGAAATTACACGAACAAGCCATAAATTCGTAATTCGAAGCATTGTTTGTTTTTTATTTATCGACATTCCGAAATGGAATAACCAATTGATAATTCGCCGACAGCGAATAAAGTCCCTAGCGAATAAAATGTTAACATGATTTTGTATTCCGAATAAACTACTATTTATTTATGACAATACTTTTTATTTGTGTAGTTGGTAGTTTTGATGTAAAAGGGTTACTGCTATAATAAATGAAACGAACTACTGTACTGTAAGACAGGGGTTACACGATCAGTCTGGCGTCAGTCAATTCCATCAGTCTGGTCGGAATGATGGGAGAATGATCGTGTAACCGGTTGATTGACGGACTGATGGTCCAAAATGTAACGTGTTTTTTGTCCGTCAGTCTGAGACTGATGCCAGAATGACGCCAGACTGATCGTGTAACCCCTGTCTAATAAAAGTTATTGACGTGTTCAGATATATTTCCTGAATAAATATACACCATTTTGAAGAAGTTCAGCTGTTCTAGAGAGTAAGTCTAACAAAAAGCGCCGGCATTTTTTTTATGTTAATAAATATGCATAATACGTAGAATGGTAAACAAAAAAATCTTCTATTTCTTTTCCATCCCTTATTTTCTCAAAAGTTTGCAACTCATCGACACGGGCCTGTTTTCGCGCAGTAGGAAAAAGTCTGGTCCTTGTACAAAACTTGCCTATTGTGTGTAACTTACAAAACCTTTCTTATTGATAAAAGTTTGTTGAAACGACGCATATACTGGCACGTGCAATAACTGCGTAACTTATTATATAAGTTAGCAATTTTTATCATAAACTAGCTGTTTCTCGCGGTTTCACCCGCGTCTGGGACAAAATTCTTACAGTAACTGGATAAAGATAGCCCATGTGATCCGGAGATAGTTGTAGTTTCTCAATAGAGAAAGAAAATTTCAAATTACTTCAGAAGTTTCGGAGGCCCAACAAGAAAAGTCTTCCTCTTTATTATATAAGGTTAGAAGAAATAATCTCCTTTTTTACAAAGTCGGTTTAAAAATACATGCTACGTTGACCCACAAATCTTGTTGTAATAAAAAGTGCTGTATTAATAACAAACGGTCCTAAAATCCCACAGACAGACAACCTGACAGATTTTGATGACTAACACCAAACCAACATAATTCTGTAAGCCTCAACAATGTAGTTATTCGACACGGTACATACTTACCAGTAATGTGAATGCCAAATGTGCTCCCGCCATTGCGTTTTACTGTTGACGTGTAACGAACCAATAACCGCCTGTATTCAGGGTTGCTAGTGCAGGAAAGAGAATTCCACAATTTGAATAAAACTTAATTTTGTCAGTGTGAACAAATGTGTATCATTTTGGGTGATGTTTTAATGTCTTTTTATCAATGTATGATAATGAATTTTATCGGCTCCAAGTTTTTGAGATTGACTCTAATTATTTTTATTGTTAATTTAACGTCTAATTTATANTTAATTTTGTCAGTGTGAACAAATGTGTATCATTTTGGGTGATGTTTTAATGTCTTTTTATCAATGTATGATAATGAATTTTATCGGCTCCAAGTTTTTGAGATTGACTCTAATTATTTTTATTGTTAATTTAACGTCTAATTTATAGTTATTTATGTTTAGTAGCCTTCGATATCTTTTTGTTAATAGAATGAGTGATCACGCAAAAAAGTTAAAAAACTACTCCAAATAAAGCATAAAAATAAATTAGAACAGTCGTAAAATATACCAATTACAATTAAAGTACCCCTCATTATTTCCCCATTAAGGACAAAATAGACGCCAACAAAAATAATCCTCAAAACTCTCCCAAGACTCTGGGGAATTTCCCGACACTGGCAACACGAAACGTGCGAAATTTTACGATCAGTTTCAGA
>NWSH02000019.1:3525827-3543144 GCA_002382865.2 Heliothis virescens
AAAAAAAAGAATAGAAAAAATATTATAATAATAAAAAAGTGAAGGTAAAACAAAAATTAGTTCATAACTGTGACAGCCGCAATTCAAGACAGGTATCGCCCGCCGTCTGAACAGCACACACACATAGATATTTTTCAGTCACACTATTACAATTAAACAATTAAAACCGGCTGCCGCATCTTATTTCATTACGCTGCAAGCCACCGATTACAACTGTCCTACATTTTCTGAAGTAAAAATAACATATTGAAATTTATTTTGACAATTGGGTAGACGTTACAACGCATGATATTTCCCCATTAAGGACAAAGTAGACGCCAACAAAAATAATCCTCAAAACTCTCCCAAAACTCTGGGGAATTTCCCGACACTGGCAACACGAAACGTGCGAAATTTTACGATCAGTTTCAGAAATCGACGTTTATAAATAAAAACAATTTAAGCGCATTTTATTGCTTGCATACGGTACCGAAATGCATTCGGATCGAAATAGGAATATATAGAACTGTAATGCAGTTATATGCATCTGAGTTCCTTCACCGATGATGTAAATAAATAAATGATTATTATTCAAACATTTGCCGAGTTTGATTTTGATCTAATTGTGTTGTACGAAAAAAGAAGGAACAGCTCGTAGCTAAGTCAAAGCCGCGCGGACCCATTGATCATAAGGTCGAGGAACACTTGGCGCGGTCGGTCTGTGGATGGGTGACCATTTTGTCATGACGAATTAATCTGTGTTTTGTGAGGCACGACAAGTTAGTGGGTCAGACAGGCAGTCGCTCCATGTAAAACATTGGTTCTCAGCTGCATCCGGTTATACTGGAATCTGACCCCAATGGAGTTGGGAAAAGGCTAGGCATATGGTGATATATTGTACAAAAAATGCTAATTTTAAGTCTCTGTAACTCTAAAGTATCTTCTACTACAAAATATAAAACAAAAATCCTTAAAGTTATCAGAAATAAGATCTAAGGGTTATAAATACCTAGCCTATTTCAACCGCTGATGATATTTTCAATATTTTTTATTATTTTCATTTTCCATATCAACAATTTCAGAAAAAACCTCCAGAGAAATAATTTTATTAAAATACGTAAAAGAAAGAAAATTATTGAAACTCCAGTGCACTTTCATTAAATATACTGGAATAAAATTAATACCATTAGCGTTCATTAAATTTTTCACACTGAGACGGCTTTTAAGAGAATCAATTTTAATTCATTTTCTAAATGAAATTATAGCTACGTCATCTACCCATTCCTACATTATGAAACTTTTTTTCATTACATATTAGTTTTAGGTGACTTTTTCTTATATTATCTGGAAGAACAAAAAGGACTTTTACGATTTTTCGTTCAGTTATGTTTGAGCTTGATTACAAGTAATTTTTTGGACCAATTACGCAAAAGGTATATATACTGCCTCTACTTTAGCAATACCATTTTTAACAGTAAAATAACTTTCCAACTTAACATAATAAATCCAATCAAATTCTTTGCAGTTTTGTTATTATTGTTGCATAGTTACAGTTACAGTTGTTTCAATAATATTAAATTCCTTATTATCTGTAACATTATCTGTAAACTTATTAATATGACATAATTCCTTAAAAACATATAAATAACATCTACAAAATCATTTCAATCCCATTAAAGGCTCGCCATAGCAAAAAAAAATCTCCTAAATTGCTATAAAAGACGACCAATAACATCGTATTCTTAATCTCGATAGAACCGACAATTCGCCAACATCCTATTTCTCAATCGTAACAATAAAATGGAGAAACCAATAAAACCCAAATGGAAGTTGCGAAACAAAAAGAATTTGATTTGAAACAGAATTTCAATCAATTCGTTATTGCTCGTAGAGTACGACAAACGGTAAGTAAACTTACAACTAAAATATTACCTTTTGAGCTTATTTGTTTCTGCTTTAATTTAACTTACCTTTTGTAACTTCTTTTAATTAATTTAAAAACATACAATGGCGAGAATTTTCGACCTAGGCTATCTGATATTAATAATTCCTATTGCTAGCTAAGTTGAATACGTAGCCATTTATAAATCAATCAGTAGTAGTAATAATAGCTTACCTAAAAACTTTATAATTAAGCTAGCTTCTCGGACCAAGCAATTTGAGAAACTGAAACTAATAACTTTCAAATTCTGACGATCGTTTGCAAAGAGGATCGAATACATATTTATAAAGCAGACACATCAAACAAAGCTTAAAACGATAAATGCCTTCCTAAAACGAAATTTTAATCAAAGAAAAACTAACCATATATTCAGACTTTTATCGCCACAAACATTGCTATAAATTCAGAATTGCTACGAACATCAGTGATGTATAGTTTTATTTTTTCTCAGAATATGTTTTCTCAAGCATTCACTGTTCTGCTGGGGTACCTCGCGGTCGCCTCCTCGAGGGAATCGGTCCGGCCTATGCCTACGATAACCAACTCCCTCGTGAACCTCGGCAAAATGGAAATCTCATTTTATTTCAACGGTAACGGTCGTGGTAAGATTTAGATGAAATAGGACTCTGTCCCAAAAGATCGCAAAGATATATTGAACGACTCAAAAGGGCCGAGGGTTATTCTTCGACAGCTGTATTTATAGTTAGATTTATCGTCCGATAGTCTAACAAAAGAAGATCTATGTTTTATCTTTTCTCAAAGACATTTATTTATTTAAAGCTGAGATCTAAAATTCTTATTATTATTTCAGATCCATCTCATCGCATGTCAGAAATCCAGAGTCACAGCCTAATGCCACCTCCCCCATTCATTCCCAAAATGGACACAATTATGGAGGAGCCCTGCCCTTGTTCTAGCCTTCGTAATGCCAAAGACTCCTTCCTAAACAACCCGACTAGCCTCATTAACAAGATACTTATGCATAATGATTTGTTCTCCTTTAACAAAGATCCACTGTCTTCTACTTTATGCTGTGAGTCCCACGAGCATATGCAGGAAGGAACCTTCGTTTTCGAAATGCCAGCTAACCAAAAACCTCCGAAACCCAGCCCAGGTAGATCAAATCCTCTGCCTATGATGCCATTCTTATTCGATAGTGTGATCCCAAACAAATCGATGCTTCCACCCCTGAAGACGAAATCCATTGAAATATTCTTGTTCCCAAAGAAAAAAGATATGGCTAACGTAATGAATACCTTCGAAACGGCTAAGTTCCCAAAGAAGAAAGAATCGGTTGTTAAAGAGGGTATCACAGTTGTTGGTGATAAAAAGCTTGAAAACAATATTAATTTATTCAAGCCACCTCCCCCAGTTAAGAAGGAGTCAACTGCTCAGATTGTAGTAGCAAAGGACAATGAAAATGAGAAGCCTGCTGAAGATGACAAGATTCTGGTAGAGCCTGCTAGCAAGCCTAATGCAGTGTAAATTAGAGATGTAGTAAATAAAGTAGAATGTGGATTTGAATGGCGTTTCAATCGACCTTCAACCTACGTTTAGGTGAAATCGACTGTACATACTAGCAAACAATTAACAAAACAACGATAAATAAGGGAAGCATCTACACAACAAATGATCCTGATTGTACCTACCTACTTATTTCCAATCTAGTTCAGCCAAATCAAACTGGGACAGATCATGACTAACTTGAAAGCTCAAATTCGCAAATTCAGCAACTAATCGAAGTATAATTCTTGTCTCTGGCTTCGAGAACTTACCTAAGCATGATCGGAATACTAAAAAGATCTTGATTTAAGATTTTGTTAGGACAGAATAATTTAGTCATTAGTCTTTTTAGCCTGTCTAATCTATCTTCAGAATTTATTTACGTTAAAATATATACAATTAATTTATGCTTTACTTTACGTACATAGTTGGTATAAGGTGAAATAACAATGCAATAAGCTATAACAGTATTTACCTCAATATCGGATTATGGGTATTTAACTATAGTCTTAAGTCAAACAGCAAGAACGACCGTTCGGTTCAAACGACAGGCGCATAATGAAGCTATTTCGTTCCCCCACTTTTATTTATTCATGCAATTACTCCGCACTACTATTCATTGCTTGCTAAACTTAACAGTCGGAACGTATCAGCATTGTGACCGAGCAATGTACGTTGCAATCGTCAATATGTTCGCTGAAAGTGTTCACGTAGGCAGATCGTGGGTTCAGTAAACGTGGTACGTGTCTGTATTGCTAACTACCCTCATTTACATTTGTATAAGCAAAGGGATTATCTGCAGGTAATGTGTAATGAGGACGCGATGGTTGATTGGGGTGGTCGTAATTAGACCTTTTTTGTACGGTGTTTTTATTGTCCATGGAAGCTAATTGGAGTTTTATCTCAGGGAATTGTAAAAGTCCTTATTCTAAAATATAAAGCATTTTTTTATAAAATAACGTCAGGGTTAAAGGTACAAACAACAGCACATCGAGTTACCACAATCTGTCAAATTTCTGCAATATATTTTTAATCTTTTCTCTTTAGTGGAAGGTTAATTTATTTATTTATTTATTTATTTGGTCTACCAACAATTGTTTACACAAGAATCTTACATAGGTAAACTTACGCCTAGAACTTAGCACAGTGTAACAACTACTTACTGGTAAACACCACATGAACAGGAAATAACAACGCTATTTAAAAGCTACAAGTACATGAAATTTATACATTTTGATTATAAGCAGGTATATGCTTAATATTGCAGCTTTGATAATTTACATGCACATGTCATATACATTATTAATCACACGACATCTGACAAACAGTTTAGAATCTTCCGTTTTATATTATTGAGAGAATCGAAGTGTATATCGATTAAATCGCTAAAACCATTTATTATTCTACAAAACCTAGCACATGGAGAGTTAGATCCCAACACCGTTCTTCTCCGTGGAGGGCAGAGTGGAGTAATAGCGTAACGCGGAATTCTTGACGGAGCATGAAAGTTAATGAGCGCTAGCAGCGGTGGTGAGTCGATATTTCCTTTCACAATTTTACTGGCAAACATTACGTCGTTTAACCGTCTTCGTTCTTCTAAAGTGTTCATTTTGAAGAACTTCAATCTATCGTTGTAAGAACGCATTCTTTTGGATATACCTGCTGAAAAAGCCAGATGCCACGCGAAACGCTTTTGGACACGTTCTAAACGTAAACTATGTGTAGCATAGTGCGGCCGCCACACCACACTGCAGTACTCTAATATGCTGCGAACTAAACTATAGTAAATTAAAATTTTTGTTTTGTTTTGACGAAATTCTTTGCATTGTCTTATGACAAATCCCATCATCCGTGACGCTTTTTTGGTTATGTGTTCTAAATGTGATGCAAACGTTAGTTTTTGATCAAATAAAACTCCAAGGTCACGTATACAGGTCACCTCTTTAATATTGTCCCCATTGATGTTATATGCTGTCTCTATAACATTATTCTTTCTCGTATATTTAATATGGTAGCATTTCTTTGAATTCAAATACATTTTATTATCTTTACACCACTGAATGAGACTATTTAGGTCCATCTGCAAGAGCAAGGAGTCTCTTTCAGATTTGACAATTCTGAGAAACTTTATGTCGTCTGCATACATATAAATTTTAGAGTACTGTAAACAGCTAGGAATGTCGTTAATAAAATAGTTGAACAATATGGGCCCCAGGTGAGAGCCTTGAGGTACGCCGGATGTGATATTATACACTTCGGATTGATAACCGTTGACAACGACAAAATAAGATCTTTTTTCTAAATATGAAGTCACCCAATCAAGTAAATAACCAGCGATTCCATAGGCGCGCAGCTTCTGAACTAGGATTTTGTGGGAAACTTTATCAAAAGCCTTGCTGAAGTCAGTATAAATGACGTCAGCCTGGTGACCAGAGTCAGCTGATTTGATTAAAAGTTCTGTGAAAGAAACCAAATTCGTGCTAGTGGATCGTGCTCCAACAAAGCCGTGTTGATGATCGCTAATGAATAATTTAAGATGGTTTTGGAAATACGGGGACAGTAATGACTCAAAAATTTTTGCGAATGTTGAGAGAATTGAGATGGGCCTATAGTTAGAAATGTCATCATTATTATCTGATTTATGTATCGGCACCACCTTCGCCATTTTCCATTTCAAAGGGAATACTCCAGACGTTAAGGATTTGCGGTATATAAGCATAAGTGGGCATACTAACTCCTCAGCACAAGCCGCAATGAATGTTGGGGGTATGCCATCTGGGCCAGCGCCTTTAGTCACATCTAAAGTTTTCATTTTCTTGAGTAAGGTCTCACCGCTAATTGTTGGACTTGTTAAGCATAAGCTACTATTTTCGAGAGATGGTAATACTTTTTTGCTGATTTCCATATTCAACTCTTGTTCGGGGCTATAAACAGACAGGAAGTTGGCAGCAAACATCTCACATATCATTGTACCATCAGATGTGGACATTGATCCGTTTGTCATTGTCATGGGATAGGTACTAGACCCTCCTCGTTTATTTTTTACGTGTGTCCAAAATAACTTAGGGTTCTTTTTTAGCCCATGTTCCAGCCCTTCAATATAATTTTTATAACACAAGGTGGCCAACTCATCGCTACGCCTACTTAGTAACTTTAATTCAATGCGATCCATGGGGTTTTTATATTTATTATACCGCTTCCTAGTATTATTCTTTAGATTTAACAATTTAATTAGTTTTCGAGTAAACCACGGAGGATATTTATGTTTCTTAGATTCCCGTGAGGGAATAAACTTGTGTATAGCTTCATTAATCGTACAATAAAAAACATCCAACATTTTGTCCACACAACCAAGTTCCTCAAATAACTGAACCCAGTCTACTTGTTTTAAACATTTTCGAACTGGTTCATAATTTGAGGCACGAAAATTAGGTCTTTTCTTGTCATTATTGTATGGTAGACTGGATTCCCTCTTCAAGGACACAATTATATCCAGAGGTGGATGCAGTTTATCGGCTTTACTAATCGGACTTGTACTTTTGCTCACACTACATAACGAATGATTTGATAACACAAGATCCAAAATGCGACCAGTTTCATTTGTTACTGAATTAAACTGATTAAGTCTGTTAACATTAATAAAATCAATTAGTATTTCGCTTGTAACAGGCAAACCAAGTGTATTAACCGAACTTCCCACCGCACTCCAATCAATGTTGCTCAAATTAAAGTCACCCACAATAAAAAAACATGAATTAGAACATTGCTCAAAAACAGTATTACATTGGTCCAAATAGTACTCCAGAGAAGAACGGCGTATGGGAGGAGGCAGGTATACTGCGCAGAGAACCATTCGACGAACAGTACATGATATTGGCAGCTCAATACTTACCCATAAATCTTCACAGCCGCTTTCCCAGGCTTTGATTCGCTTGGACTTCATTTGTTTCTTAATGGCTATTAAAACACCACCCCCTTCTTTGCCACGGTGAAATTGAGAGCTTTCTCTATCTCTTCTATATATCACGTACCTATCATCGAACAGCTCACTACTCAACACAGAGGCATTCAACCAAGTCTCTGACAGAATTATTATATCATAATTATTACAGGCAATATTACGAGACACAACTTGTGTTTTAGTTCTCAATCCTCTGCTATTCTGATAGTATATTTGCAAATTATTGAATTTCAAGTATTAGATTATAAGTGCATGAAAAAATAGTAATAATTATTGTTATTTAGACAGAACCCTATATATTATTTTAATTTGCTTAATATGTCTATACTTTTAATAAATATATGTTCATCGCCGTCCGACTTTCTGACAAATATTCTGCCGTTCCTCACCCACACGTACTTATAACCCTTCTCCTTTGCTTTGAGTCTTGTCGCTGCGTGAAGGGCTTTATAGGCAGGGGACAGATGCTCGGCGACAAACACGGGGGATTTATTTCCAGCCATGCCAAAATCTGCAGTATTGAGTTTTTCATGCGTTTTATTTTTATTATAGTCTATTACAGAGGCCAGCAGTTGGTCGCGGATTCTTGGAGATGCAAGCTGGACCACTATAGAACGAGGGCGAGTGTTGCTTGTGTTAAGTTTGGCAATCCTTGTGCAGTGTGAGATATCACTATCCTTAATTTCGCAATCCACCACTGAACCCAACTGCTTGACGATTGTGTACAGATTTTCATTTTTGTTTTCTGGTACACACTGAAGCTCCAGGTTGTTAGCTCGAGTCTGTTGTTCCAGATAATTAAGCCGCTGGCTAAGATCTGCAACTGTATTTTGCAGTTTCAAATTTTCATCTTTTAATTCTCTCGCCGTGTTTTTTAACTCAACGTGTTCCGACTGGAACTTATCAAATTCACTCGTATGGAAACTTAACGAGGCTTTAAGTTCCTCCACATCTTTACGAATCGGGGCCAACTCACCATTGACGATGCTCACAATACTACTATTTATCTGCTGAATCATAGTAGCAAACTCTGCCTTAATGACTTCCTGTACAATAGAACGCACTTCCTCGCTGGTGATCGCGGTAGCTGTTTCAGGAGGAGAATTCAAAGCAGGTCTCTTATTCCCTCTGGTAGTTGAGACGTTGCGCACCGGAGTACTATTTTTCTTAGCTGATGTGGGGAGAAGGCTCATACTTGAACATCCCGCACATTTCCAATCGCGGTAAGCTTCTGAGTCTTTAGGAATTTCCGCGATGGATAAACAAATAAAGTGGTATGACTTATTGCAACGAATACAATTGATCAAAGGTTTGTTCTCTTTATCACTGTCATTGGTACAGCACCCCCAAAATGTTGACGTCATGTTTAGAATCGTTAATATCTTGTGTATTAGGTAAACAAGCGAGTTCAAGTAATACAATAGTTGTCTTCCACGTTAATATTAAGGTAAACTGTCTTGACCCCATACAAAACAATTCGTTGTCGCGCAAGCAAGCTCGCGAGAAGAACGTCGTAAGTGATGTGTATAGCCCGGCGGTTACGCGTTTTCACTAAGCACTTGACTTTAACACTCTGTGATGGTATTTGTTTTCTTAGTTCTGATTAATATCGCAAATCAAACATGTATAGCACTTTGAAACTGTTCACCCACTAAACACTTTTATAGTTTGAACTGTTTATCAAAATGTTTCCGCAAAAACTTCGACAATTACTGCTTTTAAACATAAAATTGTTAATGTTC
Source organism: Heliothis virescens (assembly GCA_002382865.2). Lineage (NCBI taxonomy): Eukaryota > Metazoa > Arthropoda > Insecta > Lepidoptera > Noctuidae > Heliothis > Heliothis virescens. The sequence continues at coordinate 3,534,955 of NWSH02000019.1, forward strand.
GATTGGTAAAATTCGGCAGATTCGGGTATGTTGACCGGCTGTCATATGTATCTAAACTTTAGCCGAGTATTTAATTTAAATATCTACAGCCATACCAACAAAAGACAATACGTTATTTATAGTTAAGAGCAGGTATGTATGAGAACATTCTAAGAAAATATGTAGGAACTTTTCACAAAGTTCGTAAAACGGTGTTAAACTTTTTCAGCCCGTATCTACGTGGTCTGTGCCCAAATTAAGCTCCCAAGACTTGTTAGAAATGTTTAATGACTTACGGGATCCTTGATTAGATAGACGGTCAAACTTGTAAATACCTGCTTAGGTACCTGTGCAAAAGCTTAGCCATTTTCCGATCTAATAATCTACAGTCAGTTTTAATGTTAAGTAAATCTCCGACGAAATAATGGTTTCTAAAAATGACTTGAAAAATAACATTATGCACAAATGGCTGGGATAATTTCTGAAATAATATTTCATAGATATCGTCATTGTCAGACAAAAATTTTTACGAGTAATTAAAAAAGGAATGCCATCCGAACCTTCTGCGGTACGGAATCCTAAAAAATTAAAAATTCTGGATTGCTCTACCTTTGTCAATCTATGCTACCTTAAAATATAAGAAACTGTCACCTGTTCCTCTTTTTCTTATACAAACAATACAGCTGATTATACATATTACTACTCACTGTTTCTCTTTCCTCTGTTGCCGCTTCTTCTTGAAGGCCCTCTTGACCCTCAGGAGCAAGAAAGCAGCTCTGTCTATAGTTAGCACTGACGGCCGCTTGGCGGCGCTAGGCTCGTCCATCCCCTCCTCTTCCGCAGGCTCATCGCACAACCTCAGGCCAAGCCATCGTTGTTTTGTCGCAGTCCTCGTGGTGACGCCGAAGGGAACACACGTCTGCTACTGAACGCACGCTTATAGCATTTTGTTTTACGAAAATATATTTATGAATGGCCCGATGTTATGTACACTTTGAACACTGATTTTGAATAAAGTAACACTTTTCTACACTTCACTTGTTATTTACGTTTGTTTCACTTGAATGGATATCACCTGAAACAAAGAGAAGGACATATTTTAGAATTAGAATTTGCAGTTAGTCAGTGGGAAATGTTGCAGACGTTATTTTTTATGATTTATGAAAACTCTTTTTTCCTCAAGGACAGCATCAAATGACCCTCCCGCTGTAGGTGCAACGTGAGGGAGTTTCAGACTTTTACTGAATGATAGCTACCATGTCCCTTCTGGAGCCGTGGTAACGTAAATACGAATGTCATACACCTAAGAAATTATTTCAGAAATCGCGCAAAGTTCTAAGAATTTCGAAAACAACTTTTACGAATGTTCCAGAATTTTATATAGAAACGTCTATTGGCATTATAGTCTATCAGATTTGCATCGGATAGTAGAATTAATGCCATTACGTGTATTGATGGAGTCTAGACGGACAGAATATTAATGCAAATTATTTACGTCTACAGATTTCAGATATAACTTCGTTTGTAAGTACATGTCTATAGCTGGTGCTTGGACATTTTGAATTTATTTTCAAAAAAATCTACGTTGTGTATTTTCTAATGTATTTGCAGCTCTTAGTACCGTACTAAAATATTTATGAAGAGATTTACAAGCATCAATAAAAAAGTTTTGGTATTTCAAAATGATAGTTATACCATTCAATAATAGTACTACCTTTCAATAGTTAGATATTAAATATTTGACAATTCACTATTTCCGAGTTTTGTGAGGCTCTCACAGTGACACGGCAGCATCGATTGAAACGAAAGTCCCCGAAAACGGGCATAGGTATGCTACTTTTATCCGCGTCCGAGACTAAGTTCGCTTAGGACAGAAGTGTTATAAGTAAACAAATAAGCTGTGTTCATTCATATAGGAAAGGTAGTAATCCTCATCTACCGTATGCAACGACAACATACAATTACTAGCTATCTACGTGCACATAATAACATACTCCAGTATAACGACAAAGTAAAGCACTCCGTGTTTTGTTTTTATTACCCGGTGTCCTTTGAAACACAGTGCATTTTGTCCGTTTTAAATTACAGGCTTTTTTTGATACTTCGCTTGATGAAATGCAGCTATAGGTAGCTGAGTTTATTAGTTTGATGACAACCATTTTATAACATGGGAATGTCAACACAATGGTAATAAGCTGTCTTGTGTATACTAATATAATAAAAGGGTAAGATTTTTCTGATTGTTTGTGTGTGTTTGTAGCCAAAAGGCTCCGAAACTACTTACTAAACCGATTTGAAAAAATCTTTCACCGTTTTAAAGCTAGACTATTCCCGAGTAACGTAGACTATACTTTGTCGGGTTACGGGAAGAAGGTCTTACAGGTGAAACCGCGGGTAAACAACTTTTTAAAAAAATATAGTGTATTTAAGCTCGTGAAAAATGTTTATCTTTAACTGTGGATTTCAATAATCTACCTATATGTAGATTTGCTCATTATTTATCCGATTTTTTACGAGAGCACCCCTTACGGAAGCAAATGAACAGGGAGGTACATAGTTTATCACCGTAAGCAAAAATGCCCAAGTGAAGGTTTTTAGCCAGTAGTAGAGAAATAAACTTAAAATGTCCATCACAATGGCATACATAAATTCTTCGTAGCTTATTATTACATTTATCTCCAATGAACGACATAAAAAACAAAATCTAAATATTGAACTAACTTACTAACCTTGGACCGTCAGAATATGAAAAATAAACACTATTAAACTAAATAGTCATCATGACACGACAGCCGTGTATCACGCAAATGGAATGAAGCAGTGATATTTATTATCTTTAGTTAAATATTCGCACGCCCGCGCCGCCGCCCCATACATTTTGTAGGATATTTATATGGTATGTGACGGTATTTTTTGGGTGATAAAAGTACATTTTTTCACGCAGTTTCTAACATGAAAACTAAATAAATGATTTCCAAAAATATTCTCTCTGTGCCACCGACTTCAAGTATAGCAGTGTAATTAAAAGTTATTACGATCTTTACTACTACGAAGTGGTCTGACTTCTGGAGTAAATGACTGATTTACTCCAGAAGTCAGACTACTTCGTAGTAGTAAAGTTCGTAATAACTTTTAATTTATGCTAGATTATTATAAAAAAAGTGAAACATGGAAAATACATTTTCACTAAAAATAAATTGTACAGACAATCTGTCTTTCTGCAATAGATTATTTACAACCTTATCGCAATGGTGGTAGGTTAATGTTTGATTGGTAAAATTTTACAGATTCGGGTACCGTGACCTGCTATTGTCTGTACCTAAGGCTCGATCACCCGATGCACATGTTGCTCAGTAAAATACCCTAACTACGTCCTCAGAATCCTCACCATTTACCAAGACAATCCATACACTTACGACACTACTAGCTTCCGCCAGCGGTTTCACCCGCGTCCCGTGGGAACTACTCGGCGCACCTGAGACAAAAAGCCTATAGCCTTCCTCAATAAATGGGCTATCTTACACTGCAAGATTTTTTCAAATCGAACTAGTAGTTCCTGAGATTAGCGCGCTCAAACAAACAAACAAAAAAAAACAAACTCTTCAGCTTTATAATATTAGTATAGATGACACTATTATACACACAAGTATATGCCAGTAGTATTGGTTAAATGAGCAATATGAAGATCTAATTTGAAGACCTAAACCGAGTATACCAATACGTAATTGCAATCGTAGTAACTGGCTGGCAAATCTCAAGATGTCATAACAACCACAAATCACGACCGTATCAAATATTGATACCTACCCAGTCACATCAAGGAATTCCACCGCAATCAGGTCAGCGCACAATACGGCAAATTAAACAAACTACATTTTAGACCAAACAATAAAATTAATTTCTGAATAATACACTTTATTAAACAGTCCATTCGTTTTAGCAAAACAAATAATCGGATTCATGACAGTATTATGGGTGAATAGCATTTTATATCGGAATTTGTAAATACAGTGGCAATAAACGAGTTATTGTTGCAAACAATAAACACCAGTAACATTGTTACTTCTACCGGTAATAGTGTTAAATTTACCGGTTATGCGTAATTAATATTTTACCAGCCCATGCTGTAATTTATATTTAAAATAAAATTATCCTCGGAGCAAGCTTAAATAAAATATTATCGTATTAATCAAAAGCTCCGTTTATTAAAGCCTCTAAGAAATCTTTAGCCCCTGAAGGATTAGGGGTCGTTTGTTTAAAATTCAAGAGATTTCGGTGTTCTTTGAGTATAATGTTTGCAATAGGTATTAACATCTTAATTAGTGGTTATAAATTGCGTCTCAATATTGAAATTCATAATATTGTATTACGTTTTTCGCTGTTTCATCCGCAACTTTTTCTGCACCCGGATAATATATTATAGTCACCCTAGGATAGTATAGCTTCCCAACAGCGAAATTTTTTTTTTAAAGTGGTACGATACTTTTAGAGCCTTTCCCAAAACCCTATATTTCCAGGGTACTCTATCAAAACCCTATAGATATACCCTACGTGTTTGATTTCAATAGATCGATCAATCAGTTTGTCCACTTACACAGCAATCGTGCACGTGCACGCTGCGAATTTTTGACGTATTTTCATGCAATCGAAAAGTCAAAACACATTGTGTGAAAATATGAAAACGTTTTTTCAGCGCGAAAGAGCTTTGAACCGTGTAATCTATGGCCACGCTGTCAATATTCAGATTTATAAGCGATGTTTTTCGTATTTTTGTGTTGGATATGGAAAAAATACTCATAAATGCTTCCGTGTGTAAATTGTAGGGTATTGGTTAACGAAGTGGAAGCTTATTTATATATTTTGCTGTATGAATTTGCATAAATATTTCCTAAGAAGGGTAATGAAAAATATACTTTTCTCATGTCCTTAATGTGAGTATGTAATTTTAGAGATTAAACACTCAGTCTGTCACTCCTGAACGAATTTTTTTCACCACTGATTTTGATTAAATTCATTTTCATAATAGGAGTATTAGTAAGGACAGAACCTCTATCTAAGGTTATTTTATTCAATAAACCTCTTTCATCCAGTACAAAAGAATGGCTAATAGTCTCCTCGTCTCGGTGCATCCGAGGGCATTCCACATGTTAACCCAGATTGCTCGCTAAATACTGGAAAATAAGCTTCTTTGTTTGTTTTAAAAATTCAACCAAATACTGTGTTTTGTTTACTTGTTTTGTTAATAACTTAAATATTACAAATGCAGCAAAGCAAGTCTACCTGTACCTATGTCACGCTTTCACGTCAAAACTACTGGACCGATTTATATGTTTGAGTCTACCTTAGAAAGAACATAGGCTACTTTTTACCCGGTTACTGGATGTGGTTCTCCCGAGACATGGGAAACGTCAGAAAACAGCCTGTTAGCTATGACTGTATATTCAATTGAACACCGAGTATTTTATTCTACTTTTCTACTTTATTATAATATGGATCCTAAACCCTTCACCCAATATTGATTTTTTTCTTTTTACGCAAGACTTTGCACCCCAAGCAAAACTTACCTCGTGCACATCCACTTTAAAACAAGCAGAGTGTTTTCAAAAACTTTCACTAACCAACGTTATAAAATACGACCAAACCACTTTATTTGAACGTAACTTTTTCTTAAAGTACAGTCCACCTTGAAAGTTTTGTTCAATATAAAAGGAGTGCCCGTGTCATTCTAACAGAACTTTGTTTCAATACTGTACCGAATTGGACTTGACAGTACACTCATTTTGACCGAATCGAAGTTTCTCGAAAACGAAATGTATTGGAGGGTTAAGTTTATTAATTTCTTTCTTTTTTCTTTATTCGCCATGGGTTATGAAAATTATTCTCCTTGAAAATAAAATAAACATATTAATTTTATTTTTGTTGGGCTTTCTAGAGTCATTTCTTCGCTTCGCTTTGTTAGATCGACTTTTTGAAATTTAAATTTTTCAAAATAAAAAGGGATAACGAACATAAACGCCGAAATTCTATGGACATACAAACAGACAAGCAATTGACAACGACCGGTTTAAACAATAACTCGTGGAACTGGACGTCAGAATTTTTCACTTTTCGCTTGAAATTCGTAAAAAACAGAGCAGAAAATCTGCTTGCGTGAAAGATGTTAGGTTCCATACTAAGATAGCATTTGTTATATTTTACACAAAAAATATCCTAGTACAAAAGAGCTATGATCCCACTAAGTGCAACCATACCCGACTAATCCCGTCACTGACAGCTTATAGAATAAATTTCCATCACCAAAGAGTTACCTGCAACAAAATTAAATGGCGGGCGAATAGAAAATAGGGTAAACAACGGCTCAAGCCACTGGCAAACAAAATTGTTGCCTCCATCAAAATTACAAACTCAATTTATTTTGTTTAACTTAATAAATTTTACCTACTTCAACATAATTTTGGGAAAATGGACCTAATCAAAACTCAATAGCCTATTTAAGCTTTGTGTGATCTATAGATTAATTTTGTTACTTATTTTGACGTTGGTTGTTAAAGTCGTTAATTGGAGCAGTTCCTTTCGTTGACATGCTTCTTATCAAGAACGCAGATCTATACTAATATTATAAAGAGTTTGTTTATTTATTTGAACGCGCTAATCTCAGGAACTGCTGGTCCGGTCTAAAATTCTTTCAGTGTTAGATAGCCCTACGATTTGTCGAGATTTATCGAGGAAGGTTACTTGTTATCCGGGTGCACCGAGTAGTTCCCACGGGACGCGGGTGAAACCACTGGCAGAAGCTAGTTATTAATATTTTCTTTGATGTTATGTTGGTGCATAATTACAATTTTACGTATGTAATTGTAATACGTACTGTTATTACCAATGCACACAAATTTTCTATACTTACATTTTATTATATGCTATTAGTTATTTTTTGACCTTGCAAAAGGAAACCAGAAAAAAATATTCCTCCATACAACCATATTTCACTTTTCGTTTCCCTGACTACTATGATTCCATACCATTTTAACGATACCTACAAAGTAACTTTGAACCTCCAAAAAGCCAATAAAATACCTCATAACTAAGGATATTACTTCCTAGTTTATCACTTTCAACCTTATTTATAAGAGCATAAGGTTCATAATAGCGAATAAGGTAGTTAGTAGATAATTAAGAGAGATATCTTGCTTATGAACCATATACATTTGAGTGCGTTTTTACTTCTTTATTATTATGTGTTTAGGAATTCTGGGCATTTGGTCTGATATAAAAGGTTTTATGATGAGTGGATTTTTTGAAGAAACTATAAAAAAAAGCTGCTATAGTTTGACGTTACTTAGGATGAGCTGTGCTGTTTAACTGTTATGATAATTGAAACCTAACCAGCCGTGAAATTGCTGCCCATTGGTCAATAGTGCCATTGGTAGTAGTGGTAATAATCATTCACTAGCTTCTGCCAGCGGTTTCACCCGCGTCCCGTGGGAACTACTCGGCGCACCCGGATAAAAAGTAACCTATAGCCTTCCTCGATAAATGGGCTATCTAACACTGAAACAAGTTTTCAAATCAGACCAGTAGTTCCTGAGATCAGCGCGTTTAAACAAACAAACTCTTCAGCTTTATAATATTAGTATAGATAATACCACTATTATAAAATTCAGGATAATCATGAATGAACCTACTTCACACTGTCAATTAACAAACACAATATCGTGTAAATATCGTAAATATTTCAGCATTTCAGCTTCAGTATTCATTGGAGCGTATAAACGGCGTAGAATCTAACTCGCAGTTTATATGGCGTGGACAATGTGTTTCATGTAACTGTGTAAATAAGTAAATATGTGTATTGACTTGTATGAGGCTCTGAATATTCATGAAATACAAAGAATGGATTGTTGATTTTATATTTTTAGCCAACCCTTTGTATATTTTTTTAAACCTTCAGAGTATTTTTCTCGCTATAATGAGAGAAAAAGCGAGGCTTTATATTGAAAATAGCTCTTGCCAGCGGTTTCACCCGCTTTTCGTAGGAACTACTGCGAGCACACGGATAAAAAGTAGCCTATAGCCTTCCTCGATAAATGGGCTATCTAACACTGAAAGAATTTTTCATATCGGACTAGTAGTTCCTGAGATTAGCGCGTTCAAACAAACAAACAAACAAACAAACAAACAAACAAACTCTTCAGCTTTATAATATTAGTATAG
>NWSH02000019.1:3548599-3565643 GCA_002382865.2 Heliothis virescens
GGTACGGCCGTGCCGCTTTTTTCTGCTTGACTTGGTGGGGCCACTGCCGTGCCCCCTGATACGAATAAAATTCTTTTGTTACCAGCGAAAAAAATATCTTAGATTCTTTCGACTTCTATTAAAGTCCATATTTCAGTAGTATATTCGAGAACAAACGCTAGCACATTAACCTGCCTCAATCTGTCAAATTTCTTCAATAGATTTTCTGCCTTATCACAATAGTAGAAGGTTTACGTTCGATTGGTAAAATTTGACAGATTCGAGTAGGTTGACCTGTTGTCATTTGTACAGTGTTAAATAAATCGTAGGCCTTGTTAAAACCTTTGAGACCTGACCCATCAGTGTTGCCTCGTTAACAAACGGGAATCATGTTAAAATGTTACGAGGTTACAGAGTAAATTCTTTATTAAATTTGATGCTCCAAAAAATTATGTGATGTAAAATTACTTGGTCTGGAATTTTCTCACTTACTTTAAGTTGATACACACGGAAGTAAATTGTTGGATTAAAATTATTATGAGTAAAGGGAAGTCGCTCTAATGAATTCCCACTGAAAAAAGGGTGGGTCGCACCATGTAATTATAATAACGATAATATAATGAAACCTTCAATCTTAACTAATATTATAAAGCTGAAGATTTTGTTTGTTTGTTTATTTGAACGCGCTAAGCTCAGGAACAACTGGGCCGATTTGAAAAAATCTTTCAGTGTTAGATAGCCCATTTATCGGGGAAGGCTATAGGCTACATTTTATCCGGGTGCGCCGAGTAATTCCCACGGGACGCGGGTGAAACCACTGGCAGAAGCTAGTGAATAATAATGAAAATACTCAGCCGTATGAATCGCTGATTTGACCTATGTAAGGCAATTGATGACTGAGTAACGATAACCAGACCATATATGGTCTGGTTATCGTTATGGTGCAACCCACCCCTGAAAAACAACTTTGAAATTAATATGTATTATTGCCTAGTTTTAATATATGTAAAAATTACTTGCTGTAGAAATAAAATAAGGTTTGCCATTTCGTTGAAAATCCAAAGGAATAATAATGGCGATACATCAAACCTACATTTAACCGCTTTTCCAATCAATTTACGAGATTAAGGGCCTTCAGACGTGCCACGACCAGAGGCAAAAATGCCATTTTACCAGCTGTAGTGCCATTCACACGTGCGACAGTTTCACAAGTCGAATTCCATTTCTAGTTTTCGTGGTTAGCTACGATATTAACCTGAAGTCTAGGGGCAGACAGGTTCCCGATAAAGTTTTTAATTTTTACTACCGGCCAACTTTACGGCTTCCAAATAAAGCTATCTAACACGTAGTGCCATAAACATGTTTTTATATTGACAACTTGATTTGTCAGCTACCTAGAACTTTATCTGGAATTTATGAAACTGACCGTCAGTCTCTTATAAAAAAAAAATATGCTAATCAAATTATTAGATAGATAGATTGTAAAGGTTCTGTTTTTGTTTAATAAAAGGCTATAACGAGATCTGTATTTAAATAAACCATCTAACAATTCTATTCTATTATTTATTATTTTCTTCTCTCGTCCTTAAATCAAGGTTAGTTTTCAAGGAATCTTCTATTGAGCAAATATAAAATGTCGTTAGCTTGCCAACACCAACAGTTCGTAATACGAACTTCACATAATGCCATTGACATTGACAAAATATTGAGCGCGACTGTGAAGAAGTTTGAAAATAGAACACGCTTCTTTCGATAAAGGTTTGAGTTTACTAGACCTGAGCTATGGTATGAAATCTATAGTAATGTTATAAAGCTAAAGAGTTTGTTTGTTTGTTTGAACGCGCTAATCTCAGAAACTACTGGTCCAATTTAAAAAAATCTTTCAGTGTTAGATAACCAATTTATCGAAGAAGGTTACTTTTTATCCGGGTGTGCGCAGTAGTTCCCACGGGAAAGCGGGTGAAACCGCTGGCGGAAGACAGTATTTGATAATTTGACAACTCATCGTTTTGACATTTGAATAACAAAAATTGCTTTGGTTGTTAGTTAGTTTTAGGGCCAGTTTCAGAATTCCAGATAAGGTTCTAGATAGCTAACGGATAATGCCATAGAAAAAAAGTCAAAATTAAAAACATTTATATGGCACTATTTGTCAAATAGGTTTCTAGAATTAAATCTTGAACCTGTGAAACTAACAATTAGTAATATTATAAATTCAAAACATATGCAGCAACATATTATAGCCAAAAGTGACAATACCTGAGGTCATAAATGATGATCATCAAATGTCAAAGTATCATAACTGAGTCCTTGACTTTATAAACAGATGAGCAAGCGTATTATAAACAGCGCCAAAGTGGAAGCTCACCTTAAAACAAAATTTGCTAATGATCATAAATAATTATCTCAAAAAGTTTACTTTCGTATCAAAGACATGACGAATGGGACAAATTAATAGCTCATTTAATTTTCAAATTTATATTTTCTAGTTTGTGATTTTTATTACAAACTGCACAGACTACACACCCATACGTAACTATGGCATGCTTTGAGAGAAAAAGAGTATTTAAAAAATAACAAAGGATAAGCATTGCCGTCGATAGCAATGGTGAAGAACGCAGTATAAGCTAGTTTTTTTATTTGCATTATTATACAGANTTGTGATTTTTATTACAAACTGCACAGACTACACACCCATACGTAACTATGGCATGCTTTGAGAGAAAAAGAGTATTTAAAAAATAACAAAGGATAAGCATTGCCGTCGATAGCAATGGTGAAGAACGCAGTATAAGCTAGTTTTTTTATTTGCATTATTATACAGACAGGTCAACGTATACGAATCTGTCAAATTTTACCAATCGAACATTAACCTACCTCCATTGTAATAATGGTAGTAGGTAGAAATAGATATATAGAGCTGAAATTTTACTGTACTTATAAAAATGTTCTCTTCACAGTTTGAATCTATCTCCATAACAAATCCGGCCTATTTAGTTCAGCACACACTACATCACAACTTTGAAAACTACAACAGAAAAATCTTAAAGTCCCTTTAATTAAAATAAAAGTGGTACAAAAAAAGTAATTTTCCAGCTTAACGCACGCCGTGGAAATGCACCGCTGTATCAACGGACCGTGAATATACAGGGTGTGCTCTCGACGTGGCGACGTCTCTTTTAATGTAAACCTCTACTAAATGGAGCGTGATATTTTTGTACGAATGTTTGTTTCAGTACAATATATTTTGAAACTGATATTTACTTAAGTGTGATTTTATTCCAAGTCAGTATTATTTCAGTCTTTAAATGTATACTTAAATACATTTATAATTTGTATACATAATATTTACAAAGAGCTTATCTATTTTATAATATTTACACACTTAAAATGACACTTAAAACTAAAAAATTGCGTCAAAAAATTCTTCCTGATCTTAATGAATAATGTTTTGACTAATTTCTGACAGCGTTTTCTCCCGCTTCCCGAGGGGACTTCCCGTACCCGTCTAAACAATAGCATATATGTTATTCTGATATATAAGCTATATTACTCTCAAAATCAAATTCCGTCCAGTAGTTTTTGCGTGAAAGAGTATAAAGAGATACATACAAACATACATCCTCACAAACTTTTGCGTTTGTAATAAGTATTATTATAGTAAGAAAGATTGGTCGAAATATTTTTTAGCTCCAGACTATCTTGCAATGTATAACTTTCTCAGGGATAGCTTGTACTTAATGTAAGAAAACTATTGTAAACACGTGTTTTTTAAAAGAGCGTCCATGGAGTTTCTTGCCGGTTCTTCTCCATGAGACCCACTTCTTCGAACCGTGCAACTAGCTTGACGTTTCATAAGAGCTTTTATAGGCCTATTTGAATTTTTTTATTTTTATTTTGATTTTGATTTTGTTGGTACAGTTTTAGCAAAAGTCAACAGTGGTCCACTATTGAATTAAGAACAAAAGTACACCACATATGTCCTACTACCATAGATTACTTAAAAGCTTTATTTTTGTTGTAAATAAATATTGAAATAACAACAAAAGTGAATTTATAAGCGGAGCATTAAATAGAGTAGTGTAAGAGACATTTCTTGAAATGTATTGAAGGTTTTTTACTAGGAACTGTATTGTAGTTTATTTTTCTTCAGTCCATTCATAAATGGAGCGTGATATAAAATGACAGACCAAGACTTATAAAGTACTAACTTCTGCCAGCGATTTCACCCGCGTCCCGAGGGAACTATTTCCCGTACCCGGATAAAAAGTAGCCTATGTTGTTCCTCAGGGTCTATTCTAATTCTATCTCTATAACAAATTTCATCAAAATCGGCTCACTGGTTTAAGCGTGAAAGCGTAGGGATTTGTTCACTGAAAACTACTTCACGTACCTGAATTAAAATTTCCATATCCAAATGATAATTTAAATTCTGTACCAAATATTTACATTATCAATTAGACAATTATTTTATCTACAGAACGAAGTGATCAATTAAAATTCGTCCATTCATCTTTCTCAATTAATCTCTCCCAGTGCAATGTAACAACATTAACGATAATTTTAATACCAATCGAATTTTCTGGAATGTATATTACCGTCGTTAAATTATAATGCTTAAAATTGGATTGTGGAATCCGTATTTCGGTACATTCATTTATTTCCTGCTTTCGGAGAAAGAAATAATTATGTACAGACGACAGCACATCGAGTTACCACAATCTGTCAAATTTCTATAATAGATTTTCAACCTTATCGCAATGGCGGTAGGTTAATATTTGATTGGTAAAATTTGACAGATTCGTATACGTTGACCAGCTGTTGTCTGTACGTATGTTATTAAAATCCTGTTGAGCATCATTCAATCAACATCCATCGACAGCCGACATTACCTCGTAATGAATGAGAAGCGATAATGAGATTTTTCGACCTTCCACATTAAAAAAAACTCATTACGTAAGTGTAGATGTAAGACAAATCAACCTACCTAAATCTGTCAAATTTCTTCAATAGATTTTCGACCTTATCACAAAAGTGGAAGGTTAATGTTCGATTAATTAAATTTGACAGATCTTGAAAGGTCGTTCTGTATCATCGAATGTGTGACCTTTAAGTAGAAATTAATTATAAAGCTACAAAAACTACGTCCTTAAAAATCTCTAGCTAAAATATAAAATTCAGAAGACAGTAAAAAGTTTCAGTCTTGGATTAACTTTGAACTTATCCGTTTTGAAACGAATTAAGATATGGAAACGAAGATTTAGTACTATCGGGGATAGTTTCCATATTCCACTACTATCTTATATCTGAATAGATATAGATGTCGTAGCCGGTCATGAGTACGGACGCTAAACGTCACGCAAGCGCGCCCTCTGGCGGTTTTGGCGCGCTTGGCAGAGCCGTGTTGGTCGGTGGGGTCTTGGCGGAGCGCAGTCTCCGTTGAGTCGCCGCGCTGTTCGCATCACGGAACTGCCCTACGTCACGTCTAGTGTCCACGTTTTATAATGAGGTTGATCGTGATTGTGTAAAGTGTTTTGATAATAAACTGTAATTATTTAAACGTCTATCTCATTGCACGATAACCCTATTTCTGCCCACATGATGCTGGATAGATCGAGAAGAAATCCTGACCGATCCGACATAGNTGTCCCGCGCAGCTGGCTGATCTCCTTATAAGAGAATAACCGCCATGGCCGACAATCGGCTAGGTGGACCATATACATATTTTATGTATATCATTGTCTATTATTATATTAGTATTTATGCATGACCTATTAGTCAAAAAAAAACCGTACGATATTGGGGTTGGCTTCCAGTCTAACTGGATGCAGCTGAGTACTAGTGTGCCACATGGAGCGACTGCCTATCTGATATTCTCAACCCAGTTATCTGTACAACCCGATATCTCTTAGCAAGACTGGTTGTCAGACTTTCTAGCTTCTGACTACCCGTAACGAGTGCCAAAGATGTTCTAATGACAGCCGGGACCACCAGTTTATCGTGCCTTCCGAAATACGAAGAACTCGTTATGACAAGATGGTCACCCATCCACGGACCGACCGCGCCAAGCGTTGCTTAACCTTATGATCAATCGATCCGCGCGGCTTTGACTTAGCCACGAGCATAGATATCAATAGGTTGAATGTCAGCAATGACAGTAGGTTTTAGAAATCCTATAGGATTTTCTTTTGCCTGAAGTAAAGTAAATATTGTTGTTTACGTCCTTGTGTTTGTCTTGTCGTATTTTGTTTACCTAACTGTTTCCAAGAAACATGTATTGTATTTAAGTTTTTAATTACCTGTTATGGTAGTAATAAACATAAATGCCTTGCTTCAAACCACGGCAGATCACAAATGGAGTTGAATGTTTTAGAACCAGCTTAAAGACGCGGATACAATTTCCAAAACGCTAACAGTATAATGTTTTTACTTTTCCCTATATTTTCTGTTACAAATAATTGTATAATACCTACTAAAAGCAATCTCTTTCAAAGTAAAACGTTGAGAATCCTCCCACTCGACATTTAAGTCGGTATGTCACTCAGTAATTTGGGTCTAATAAATACTTGTATATTCCAATAAAGAGATTTTATGTTTATTATGAGTATTCACAACTTTTCCGTGTTTCATAACGTTTTTGGTACATGAAAATTAAATATTCTGCGTTATTTTGTGAATGACTACGATTTAAAAGAACTTTTTCTTAAAAAATAATATTATTCTTAAATATCTAGGCGAAAGCCCGTAAACGTTCTAAAAAACAGTTTCTGAAAAAGAAGGTATACAAAAATGCATTCTAAATTCAAATTCAATGAAAAAGAAAATCTACATGGCCGATAAATTCACCTCATTTCAAATTATTATTCTTACGCCGGCTCCACACGTTGGCCCCAACGTTCGCCCCAACGCTATTCGTCCAACGTGTGGATCTAGAAAATGGCGTTGGCCCCAACGTTGGGGCGAGCGTTGGTAGTTGGCCGGCTCGTGTCGGTTTCATCAAAGGAATCCGCGCCAACGTTCGCGATCTGTCCACACGTTGGCGCTTTGCGCAGTTCTGTTTCAACACGCAGCGAGTGCGCACGTCGAGCGAGAATGACTTCTTCAACCATAAAATCGCCACCGGCGGCATGGACAAATGAAAAAGTTATCGAATAAGTTAGTTTGTCATGCAAATTAGCAAACTAAAGAACAATAAAGTAGAATAAAGCAGTATAATAATAAAAAAATGCAAATATTTAAACTCTTTCTTTTTGAAAAAAATATTTTTTTCGTATATTTATTATTTTTGTGTATTAAATTCAGTTAGAATGTTGTTAAAATTAATGTTTTTGTATATCTAATTCAGTTCAACGAAATTGGAAACTGCGAAAATTACAACAAAAGGGAAAATTTCAAAACTTTGAAGACCAGTAGAGCCCTGAAGATATAATTTCATTTGCATTAAAAAAAAAATTTTGGAATCTACAATTAATTACACAAATTTTAAGAGGTCTTGCGTTTAGAAAATCAAAAAAAAAAATTTCATGACACCCTATTATCTATATTACCTTCCGGCATATACCTACATACTCAGTAACAAATTTAAATGTGCACTCATCATTACTAAACTAAACACGCTCAGAGCAGTTTCAATTTCTGTATCAGACGTCTTCACATTGGCCCTGACGCGACAGGACTAGTTTATGAGCCAACGTGTGTACGCATCCCCGAGTTTGCGGTCCAACGTTGGTACGAGCGTTGGGGCCAACGTGTGGAGCCGGCCTAATGAAGAACCATTTGAATAAAGAATAAGCAATGTGTCTCTATAAAAAGGTGCATAAGGATTAAGATTATGCACATAAATAAGTACCTATTTATAAGTATATAAAATAAGATTTGTTTTGCTTGAAATCTCACAAATCTAAGTCCTACGGTCATAATATTTTATCATCAGCCGTTGTTAATCAAAACTTGAAATTGTAAAGTTAAGAACATAATTTGGCATTGGATAAATATTATAATTTATTGTTAGATTGTTAGACATAAGGCCTGAATTTATGTTGGCTTAGCTGGGTGTCATGAACCACGAATTTGTCAGATTTTACGAAGTTATTTCGGCCCGTGACTTCATCTACAAATTTTAAATTAGATGCAGGTTCAGATAATGAAAGGAAAAGTATATTTTGAAACGTTGCACATGTAGCCAAAAAAAAAACAATTTAAAACCTTTTACATTCTCGTAACATTTCGAATGATTCCACTATTTCACTATCATTTGCATAATAACACGATCTATTCCTCTCACATTTGCATCTCAAACATATTTCACAAACTCAGCTGTAATTTCAAAATAAAATACACTCTTTCAAGAGCAGCGTACTCAAAGAAACGAATGTGTTCCGTAGAAATTGTAGACAGACCGCGTCGCGTGTGAATACAAGTCTTTTTACCCTATTCATAAAGCAAGCATTCATGCACACTAACTCTATGATTACATCGGGTTTCGTGTTCCATAGACGCGTGAATTGAAATATAAATTACTGTTAGCTTTTTTCCCGCGGTTTCATCCGCGTTCCAGGGGGAACTTCTTCCCATACCTGGAGGAAATATAGCCTACGTTACTCGGGAAAAGTTTAGCTCTCCTATTAAAAAAGATACGCATACAAATATTTCCTCTCCATAATATTATTTTGTAGTAGAGATAGTCACGCTTATTTTTCTTGTTGCAGATTGTCTACAACATTCTGTCAGTGGTAGTGATATCATCTGGGATAATAAAAACTACTCTCTGCTATGCCTAAGGATGGCTCAACCCTTTTACACCGGCGGCTTTTCCGCTTGGAATTTTCGTGCAACACATTCTAAGCGCCAAAAAATATGTCGCGCGCGGAAAATCTGCAGTTCGTGTTTTTATATTGTTGTTGTTGTTGTAAAAAATATACGTTTGAAAATTCTAGAAGATATTTTTTGGGTTAATATTCAGATTCTCTGTCACAGGTACAAAATTGTGTTTCACATTCCAACGAACATCGACCCAAATAATGCAATGAAAAATAATGAAGGCAATTATACCCGTAACAAAATATGAAACGACATAAATATGCTAAGTGCTTATTACAATATTCGTTATTCCCTATTTTAATGCGAAATAGCTACCATCGGAGTTTGTCAGGAAATTGCCGAATGGCCAATTAGGTAGTGGAGCCGGTGAAAACAACGGGTGAAATACCAATGAGTGTATCTCACAAATTGCGTAATCCTTGGGTTATTGTGAGAGCAATTGCCTTCGATCCCAACCCTTGCGGGGGTCACTTAGACCTCAGATAGCCGATATTGCTTCCGATGGGTTAAGAATCCCGATGACCGTTGTGCTATTTTCAATTCTCTTTTGTACAGACAATAGCCGGTCAACGTATACGAATCTGTCAAATTTTACCAATCGAACATTAACCTACCTCCATTGTGATAAGGTTGAAAATCTATTGCAGAATTTGACAGATTGTGATAACTTGATGTGCTGTCGTCTGAACTATCTTGAATTCAACTTCGATGTACAACATTTTTTTCGGTAGGTAGATACTGTATTTTCAGCTGAAACTTGGTGAATTCTTTCGTAATATTATACATATCTGAATTCTGATTTATTCATGAGTGTATTTGAATACTTTAGTTGTTAACAAGTTTGCTGGTTTTGCTTTTTAACGGATATTATTTACCATCCGAAGTAGACTTGTTACATATTTTAAAGATATTTTCGACACTGCTGATCTAACTAACTAACCAATGTTTTACTGCGGAAATCAATACTCTGTCTATCTCTGGATTTGCTTAATAGTGATAGAAGTTTGACATTAGCCCCATACAAATTCAAATGTCAAATTCCTATCTCTGGTAAACAAATCCAGAGTTAGATAGGTTATTGGGAATGGCTGTTAGACGTCAGGTAGTGAACCGATCTACCGAATCTTTTGTGCTGTTAACAACTGTCAGTATTCAAGGCAAGATTGACAACAAATGTCAACTGTCAAAAAACGGGCAGACCATTCGTCATAATTATGCTAAACATCGATTTATTAAAGCTAATACCAATTAACACCAGAAAAGATTTTTATAATTTCTTAATTCCTAAAATGTCTCAAAAACGACTAACAGAAGGCGCCACAGACAGAGGCCACACAAAGGAACAACGATATGTTGTTACTTTGTGGTACAGGTACAATATTAGTTGAGAAAGTGTAAATGGCTGAACATTTGAACCAGTCTCGACAGTCATAAGTTATTCAAACAAGCAGATAAACGTGAGCACATATTACACCTCGCAGGTGTAGGGACTTTCAAATTGCTTGGATTTAGTTTATCATATTTATTTCAGTTGCTAAGTTCTCAATTGAAAGATACATAGACTAGATTTGCCGTTTTGTTTCTCTGGATTTCGCTGAAGTAAAATTTGGCGCAGTAGTTCTTCCAGGTCGATGGTGAATGATCGGACAGAAGAATGAAAATAAAAATACGAAAGAACCAGAAAAAAAAATCTAAAAAGAAAACTGAGATTAATGCTTTCAGCTTTTTCGTGCTTTTGAAGTTGTTACTTTTAGCTTTGTTAAGTCGGTTAATATATCTAAAACCTTTTCCCAAGTATGACTTTTACTATGCCGAAAACCGCGTCAAAATCGGATAAGCCAAACGCGAAATAGTCGCGCACAAACATACATACAAACATACAACTGAAAAACTCCTTTTCATGAAGTCGATTAAAAAGTATTACACTACTAGCCAAATGGTACTCATTACTTTGGAACAAACTGCTTCATTGAATAAAAATGTCAGCCATAATTTTTCAAGACAACATCTAAAAAATCCATTTCATCTCATTTGAAGTGCAACGTACGACTTCGCAGTGAAGACAGCCAACCCCCGATGCAATCCGACAAAAATGGCGACGCAATTTGAATAAATAACTAGAAATATCTTTCATAAGATCATTGAATGGCTTCAGTGGGGTTCAGATTGAAGAAATAAATCTTAATTAAGAAGGAATGAAATCTTAGAAAGGCGATTTTAATATAATTTATACGTAACGAGTTAATGCTCATTTTAAACCCACATTGCAAATTCTTTTGAAAAGAACAAGAATAATGCTTTGCGCATTGATATATTATGTAAATGTTTTATTAAGATTCTTAAATCGAATAGACAGACATGTGTTGCTGGGGTGTTTGTTGCGCCACTTCTTCTTCCCAGCAAAAACACATAGGAAGTGGGCGGGCGTTTTTGGAGCTGTCTGATGTAATTTTGATGTTCAGAAAGTGCTGTTTTCAGTCTACTTTGAATAAATGCTTTTTGATTTTGTTTTTTTTTTTTATTATTTTGTACTACGTAAGTCATAACGCTTTCCAAACACTTATTGTCTCTCTCAACTGTATCTTTAGGGCGGTTTTGACATTTACGTACGGAGTACGGTATATGTATGGAGCGACACTTATGGATTTTCTTCTCTATCGCTAGAATTTATGTCAATGGATTAAAATGCTGCGAGGTGTAATCCCAAACTATAATTCTAAACTGTTTCAATTATTTATTTCTAAGTATTTAGCCTATTTTTACATTAAAAACTTAAAACTGTTAAAAAAACGTGTCAAAGAATTGATCCTCATCGCTGTCAACCGGTAGTGTACCCAATAGGCTGGCCGCATTGCCATGCTGAATGGCAATGCTTGAACGCTGAGCGAAGTAAAATTCTAAACTTATTCAATTCTCATTAAAGTTTATTTCAGCAAAATTCTAATTCGAGGTAGGTACCTACAGTAATTGGTCGGAAAACCTAATAGAATATTATTATTAATAGTAACTATTCCCAAATAATAGTGCTTGTAACAAATATCGTTAAACTTTGCCACTAATTACATTCTAGTACAAATTATTGCAGAATATGTATATTATTTTATCTCCAAGGAGCACATTACCTGTGAAACTTTCTATAGTATAATGTAAGTTTGAATATTGTTATTTACTGGGAGAACTAATATTGTAGTTTAATGATTTGTTTTACGTTTGTTTAAAAGAAATTAAACAAAGTTTTTGTACTGAAATGACGTTATTTTTATCCCAAAATTAGTGTGAATTACTTAAAAAATTAAAATAACATCTTCATAGTGACTAGTTCTAGTTTTTATTAAAGCTGACATTGTCAAAAATCTGAAACAAAGACGTATGTCAGTGCAGTTTCCAATTTCAAATTATACCCTTCATGTAAGATGTCAACTTTGACGTGGGTCGACAGATAAAACAATGATGTCGGTAGACAAAAGAAAACCTATAATGTGAAAAAATACGCGACTTTTCTAAGTAAATTCTTGAAGGGTTAAAGATAGTTTTTGATAATTTATCGCAATTTTTTGGTAGGTCAAGTAATTTGAATACTTTTTGTAGCTAGTTGTTTAATTCGTGTAAAATAATATGTATGTACAGACGACAGCAGGTCAACGTATACGAATCTGTCAAATTTGTCCAATCGAAACTTACCAAATTTGACAGATTGTGACAACTTGATGTGCTGTCGTGTGTACTTCATCTGAGTTCATCTACCATCGGGAAACTTGTCGGTTATGTCATGTCTACTTTATGTTCTGAGACATAAAGTCGAATATTGAAAAGCTTGGTCTGCAGACTTAGATAAAATATGTGTGGATAGAAGAATCAAAGTAAACAAGTGCAGAATATAAAATTACCAACACTAACGTGAACTAACGAGCGCCTTTGTACTGTAAACAATTCTGTCTGTATCCTAATAGATTTCCTTTAACATTATTTTACGAGTAATTCACTTTTTCTTCTTTGATCACGCATTTGATGGCTACGGAATTCGGCTTATAGGTACGTAATTACATATTATTTGTTGGTGTTGAAAGTATGTTGTATTATCATTTATTTGACAAGTGAAACTACATTATTTTTAGATTTATTTTCCACCAATTTTCTTTCAACATCTGCCCAGCCTTTTCCCAGCCTTGTTGAGGTTGACTCCCAGTTATCCCAACCGCGCCAAGACTTACTTAAGCCTATGATCGATCGATGCATGCGGCTGTCATTTCGCCAACAGCACTATATAAAAACTATAGAAAAATCTAATTAGTAACTAAACAATTTGTTTAGCTTGTAGTAAAGTCTTTTACTTTACTCTTAGTATATTCTTCATCTACAAAGGTTGGACAAGAAATTCACAGGTACTACATATTTACAAAGTAAATTGTACGCCCCCCGGGGTCAACGTCCGCAGTCTGTCAAATAGAGCAATTTGTAGAGAATTATCGCCCTCACTCGTTAGTGGGCACGGAAGCTTTTTTCTTTTACCTTTTCGAAAGAATAGGTTTTGGACGAAAGCTTGTAGGTATATTTTTTATTTTAGGGAGTTCTTTAAAGGGCTATAGGAAACCTATATTAGTGTAAATTTAAACTAATTCGTAAAATGTATTCAACAACATACTTATATTGTCTAATCGGCATATTTTCTTTAAAAAAATATGTAAAAATTAAAAATATATAAGCCTGTACAACACCACATTTATAATATTTATCGTTGGTAGTTACTTTTTTCTCCCAAAAACAGCCAATAAAAATTTTCCTTCCCTTACAGTACTTGAGGAAATGACTCGTTATGTCGGAAACTTATCGATCTTTTTATGAGCCACAAAATTTCGCCATTCAGCCAGAATTTAAAATTCCTTTTCACGTAATATTAAGAACGATCTCAAGCCATTACATGCTCGAACAATGAATTTCCGCGATATTGTCAAGTGAAATATATTTTATTGGAGAAATGCTACAAAAGGTGAGCAATGACAAATTGCTGTTTCCCTTTTCAGGCTTTGTAATTATAGACAATTGTAGTTACACTTTGACGTGGCAATCGTTTTGCTGTTTGTTGATTTTCAACTTTTTTTATCGGACAGCTTTAGGTGTATTAAATGGATTATTTTGCTTATTAAAGTGAACTAAGAATATTCTTATTTTAAGATAAGCTTTTCAGGACGATTACTGCTATTCATTAATAAATGGAAAGAATAAAACATTTTGTATTTTAAATAGATCCATATTTTCAATACACTTACTGAAAACAATATTTCAACTTGTGTATGTTGTTTTTTCTTAGAAGACATTTTGATTTAAATGTCATTCATTCTTGATCAAGTGCATCAAAATATTTTAAAATGAAAAAAATGCATTTTTGAGAGTTGAACTTTACCTTAACAGCATAAAAACACGATTAGTCTATTAAGTAAAATCCCATGGGGTATTAATTCGTTACCGGTACACCACTAAGCTTTTATAGTAAATATTATTAATGTTTCTATAATAATTAAAAGGCAATTGTTCGGGTGTTATTTTATCATTTCTGATAACTGACCGTTAGCCTTTTGTTTTTTGTTTTAATAATCAGAGTGAGCACGCTATGATAATTAATTTAATGGCCGCTGACGTAATTTCACTTTGGCTTTCATTCGACATTTTTTGTCGTAATATGTTATAATAATATGTTTTTAATTATAAAATGTTTTTTGTGTAAACTTTGGGTTTAATGTCAATGTGATGTGTCGGTTACATGGAGGTCGTGACATGGAGATTATATTAATACTTTTTATTATATAATCTATACTAATATTATAAAGCTGAGAATTTGTTTGTTTGAACGTGCTAATATCAGGAATTACTGGTCCGATTTGAAAAAATCTTTCAGTGTTAGATAGCCCATATATCGAGGAAGGCTATAGGCTACTTGGCTGGCGGAAGCTAGTTTTATTATTTAACTGGCTTCTGCCAGCGGTTACACCCGCGTCCCTTGGGAACTACTCGGCGCACTCGGATAAAAAGTTTTGCAAATCGGACCAGTAATTCCTGAGATAAGCACGTTCAAACAAACAAACTCTTCAGCTTTATAATATTAACATAGATATAGATTTTATCCGATCAGTGTAAAAAAATGCCCTTCTAAATTCAAACAAGACCAACTGAAATGAAGTCACACATACTTCACATACTTCACTCTACTCTATCTAGTCATTTGAACACTTATAAAAACCAACTATAGTACATATCATCTAATTAATCAAATTCCTTGCCATTAAGCGGTTCTTAATTACTTTTTCTCAGCCCTCACAGGAAGCAATAAAAACCCTAAACGTGACATAGCTTGCTATAGGAAGTAATCTATTTATATTAATTACAAATCATCAACGTAATTACAACTCTATGTTCTAGTAAATAGAGTTCAATTCTGTATGCAATAATTTGTTGTTATTGCTGTTGGATATTAAGCTCTGTGGCTTTGGCAATAAGGTGTAATTTATGAATTGTTCGTTGTATCTGCATTAAGTTTGATGTGTGAAAAGGACGCGTCTTCATGTCAATTAGAAGAGAATTTTGGTAGTTATTTTTTAATATAACATGACAGCGTTTGACGACTTAATTAATAATTGTATTTCATATTGAAAATTTGTAATTAGTATCGGGAGAGATCGAAAAGTAATGTTCTTGTAAAGTTTATCTTTCAGTGAGATTAAAAAAAAATACGAAGAAATTCGTTTAGGAAAGACTAAAACCAAACCTATATTACACATTACTTAACTTAATTAGTACTATAGCACCAAAAGCTAAAAATAAAAGCAATATTTGTACATTATGTAACTAATATTAAAGTAATTCTATAGTAGAGTATAGGTTGGGACTTTTAAATTAAATTATTCCATGCCATGTGTCATTTCCTTTTGACAATTTATCCAGTACTATCATTAAAGCATTGGATTACACTGTTATCAAATCGATTAAGCCTTAAAACAATATCGATTCAGATAGCATTGATAACATTCTGTGATATAGTGGTACCTATGACGAAACATGTGATTCTGTTAGAATTTTAAGTAGGTTTATTTCTAGTTGAGAAATGTAAAGATATATCAAAAACTAGCTTCTGCCAGCGGTTTCACCCGCGTCCCGCCAGAACTACTCGGCGCACCCGGATAAAAAATAGCCTATAGCCTTCCTCGATAAATGGGCTATCTAACACTGATAGATTTTTTCAATTCGGACCAGTGTAGTTCCTGAGATTAGCGCGTTCAAACAAACAAATAAACTCTTCAGCTTTATAATATTAGTATAGATTTAATTAAAGTCAATTTTGTCAGATAGGCACAAAATATACACACTACACTTTCTAAAGATCAATTTTACAAAAAAAAACTTCTGATACGCTTGCCCTTTGCCACTTCTTATGTGTTTTTGATTGAAAGAAGAAAAAGTGGAAAAACTCCTCAGCAACACAATTCTATGTAGTTTGGCTATTTTAATATTATTCTATACCAGTAAGGCTTTTTAAAAATATTGTATAAAATTTCACTTATTTCCTCAGAAGGATAATTCATATGCAAAACACAAAATGAGATTATCCCTATATGTACATGTATTTATAAGTACTTACACACACTCCCCGTGTTCCAGGTGCAATTTAAATTTTATACGCAAAGATAACAATAAAGTTTGTAATCACATTATGAGCGGTTTCATATAATACTGGCATGTAAGTAGGTAAGTCCATAAAACGAACATCATAACCAGACATTAAGCTAAGGCAATTTCTAGCAAATGTTTTTTCAGCTGTTACGTTCTCTTTTCAAAATATAAAGATATTCACACTCGGAATTCAAAAGCTTCGAATCTTATTCCAGAACTATGGTCTGTTCGCGATAGGAATAGAAAGAAGTTTAATAAGGTTCTTTTAGGCGTCCACTTTAAAATAAAATTACAACAAAAATGATTTCGCTCAAGGTTGATGTGGAATAAATATAATTAATTTATATAACAGCCGTCACACTTAAATGTATATATTTAACCTATCTAATGTCTGAAATTACAAAAATTCCATTTAATATCGTTTATTTTTACATTCTTATGTCGTGTCGACGTTAAAAAAACCTAAAAGAAGCAGGGGTAGAGAGTACTGGGAATGCTTTCACGTTACTGTCAATTTTCTCAGTCTCAGACCAAGTTACAAAATGTATAATATCGAAAATTTTCGTTTAGTTAATTTGTGGAA
>NWSH02000019.1:3572358-3588141 GCA_002382865.2 Heliothis virescens
AAAAAAACCGGCCAAGTGCGAGTCGGACTCGCACACGAAGGGTTCCGTTCCAATATCTATGAAAAATAAACGTACTTATTACCTACAATTAGCCAAAACACAAATATATGAATAACAAAGTTATAATTTGCGGTTACTGAAAAAGAGCTATATCTCAAAAACCACTAACTGTATCTTGTTCAAACCAATTTTGGTTGGTAGTTTTTATTGAGATCTATAACATATATTTTTTTCAGATTTTTCACTTTGGTAGTTTAGAAATTACAGGGGGGGGGACACACATTTTGGCACTTTGGGAGTGTCTTACTCTAAAATGATTGACTTTAGGAAAAAATGGTTTTAGAAACCTCAGTACCATTTTTTAAGACCTATTCATAGACTCCCCACACGTATAGGTTTGATGAAAAAAAAATTTTTAGTTTCAATTTCATGTATGGGGAGCCCCCCCTAATATTATTATTTTTTTATTTTTGTACGAAAATCGTAAAGCGGTTAATATAATACATCTACCTACCAAGTTTTAACTGCGTAGTCCTAATAGTTTCGGAATAAAGTGGCTGTGACATACGGACGGACGGACAGACAGACAGACAGACAGACAGACATGACGAATCTATAAGGGTTCCGTTTTTTGCCATTCGGCTACGGAACCCTAAAAACTAACGGCTTAGATAATAATTCATCGCTAAAGCTAAGCAGGACAAATGGCTCTCAACCCTACCGTTTTGTGAAAAACTTCACCTATAAATTATGTCCTGAAAAAATAAATGGCCCTTCCTTATTCAACACAGGTTACTTGCAAATGGTCGTTACATGGATAAGAAGTAATATAAATCCCGAATTATTTTGAATATTTTATAAACTATATTTACTTATAAAAATTAAATATTATATATTATATTTACTTATAAAAATTCAAAAAAAATAGTTACATTTTAGTTATTTTTTCGCATGCGAGAGCAAATACCTTTATTTTTCTTTTAAATATTAGCACAGATAAACAGTAATTTTTTATACTTGTAAGTTATTATTTGCACTACATGTTTACATCTGTACGTAGGTTAATGGTTTTTAAGTTATTTTTCAATATACGTAAGTAGACTTCAATGTTCTCCAAAATAAAGCCGCTGATCCCCTTTGAAATTATTACTTCCTTCCCTTTTCCGCCCACTTGAACAATTTGTAACTAAACAAAAATTAAGAGTTTGCAGTAACGATGCTGTGGCTCGTTAAAAAAGATACTCTCCGATTTGCTAAACCAGCAATTCTTTTTCATCTTCATTATATTTTGCTTCTTTGGAGAATTTTGCTTCCTAATAAAGTCCTGAAATTTGGACGAAAAAGAGTGACAAAATTACGAAAGTTTTTTGTAAAATTCGCTCAATGACGTTTTCGATATTATCTAAATAAATTAGTAATTGATATCGCTTATAAACATTTATAGAATACCTAGAATATTTGATTGATTTGAATATTGGCAAAGACTAAATTGACTTGAATTTAAAATGTAAGTAATTTTTTTCACCAGGTCGAGAGTTCATTGACCGCCAAAAATGTCAATTTAAAAGAAACAAAAACAAGAATTCCAATTTTGAATTCTATCACCAGCTTATATCTCAACAAGATGGCGTCGTCGAGATAGAAGGGAAATGGCTTCCATTTAACCCCAGCGAATTCTAGTGGGATTTATTGCACACTATAAATTTTCTCAGGCCATTGTTTCGACACCTCTTGGTACTGTGTAAAAAAACTATTTGGCTTAATCGAGAGTTGATGACAGTAATTGTTAAGCGTAGACAAATAATAATGATCTATGGTCTGACCGATTTTTGGTGCAGTTGAAAGATGCTGTCAGTCAGTACAAATAAGTCAGTCGTCCCTTGAAAATCGACGGCTGTCATACAATTTTTTAAAGAATTTGAGTACCTGCAATTCAAATATTTTAACAATTTTTACATCTTTTTTTTTTTATTCAAGCGAAGAAAATGCTTATGTGTATGAAAATGGTTATGTGGGACTCGCACCTACTAAAAACTCCGTCATCATGTCCTACTCCCGCTTTGATGTCAGAGGAGTCACGAGAACTGCTGCGCATGACTTTAGCGACTCCTCAAGCGGTGTGAGCCTACTTTTCCCGGACATATCGGCCATTCTCAACGAAGCCGTGCAATGCGGGTGCTGCGAACGATTTTTACATCCTAATCCAACCCAGAAAGTATCATAAGAGCACTTCGTAACGTCAAAATATGCCAAAAATAAAATGCACACCCTGCCAATCTCTCAGGTCTCAATTTCCCCAGTTGATGAATACCAAAAATGAATCCTAATAATTTTAACAGACCCTCAAGTTTCTGAATCCGTAAGCCACTTAGTGAAACGGCCCTCACTTAATCCCGGTCGAAATCCGACACCAATCTAAAAGCTTGAATTCACTACACGTTGGAAGTTCCTCTTGGATTATTTGACTGTTATTTGTAGTTAGATATTTCTGTTACCTGATCTACGATTACACTTGTACAGACAACAGCACATCAAGTTACCACAATCTGTCAAATTTCTGCAATGGATTTTCAACCTTATCACAATAGTGGGTAGGTTAATATTTGATTGGTAAAATTTGACAGGTTCGTATACGTTGACCTGTTGTCGTCTGTACTTAGAAGAAAAGTATTTTATTTATGAAATTATGAAATGAATAAACTCAAAAACAACTAGAGCGATATCAAACCTTCTTTCAACATTGGAATGAAATTATTTTATTTCTGGTAAATACTTATAGGCTATATTTTAAGCAAGTATTAGAAGTATGTCGCCTAAATGCAGATAAAACCGCGAGAAATAGCCAACTTTTCTAATTAATTGGAACGAAATTTTCAAATAATAAGTGCCATATTTTTGTAAAATACATCGTCATGCGTCCTTGGAGTGTGGTCGTTAGTTACCGTAGATACACCGAGCCACAATTTCAATCATCTATACTTCTATACTAATATTATAAAGAGGTCAAATTGTTTGTGAATTTGTAAGTTTGTTTATAGGGGGTAATAACTGGAAGTAACGAACCAATTTTAAAAATTATTTCACTGGTAAAAAGCTACATTAATCGTGAGTGCTATAGGCTATATTTTATCCGGGTACGGGCAGTACTGCCCACGGGACGCGAGTGAAACCGCGGGAAAACGGCTAGTCAGTAGTATTTTTCTACCGGCAACGTGTATCAACACGAACGTCGTAAAAACACGTTCAATGAAACAGCAATAAAAAGACCTCAGACAGAACAGATGGCAAATATAACCAAAATTCACAGCAGTATAATCCAGGTAGCCTTCATAAAGTGAAGGAATTAGTTCAAAGGTTGTATTGTGAAATTTTATAGCTGAACAAGACGAATTGCTTTGTCCCTCATTTGAATTTGGAATACAGTATGACTAAAACACCTGGATTTCTAATAGCTGTGTCGGGAATATTTGATAATATGGGACAAATCTCAGATGAAATAAATTGACAGATGGAGCGTGCGGAACATGAAAGTGAAGCCACAAAAGCAAGCCACCAAATACTTCACTTTCATGTTCCGCACGCTCTATCTGTCAATTTATTTAATTTGAGGGACAAATTATATAAATCAAACAGCTAAATTCGTGCAAAATACGTATAGAAGCGTTTTCATACCAGCGGATTTTCCGCTCGTTTTTTCTGAGCGTCATCGCTTGGTTCGTACGGGCGCGTATACGTGCGACAGCAAACAATTGACAACTAGCAGTTATATGAAAAATATGTTCGTTTTCAATATATTTTTGCCGTCCGGAATGTAATGCAGTCGGACTTTTGTCACGCTTAGTAAGCTCTCTGACATAATAATGGTGTAACTGTGAAATATCTACCCACCAAAAACATAAATGTAAAAAAGGAAAGCCAAGTTCAATACCAAACCTATGCTTGGTTGTGGGCTTCGCCGCAGAAAGAATGGAGATCTAAATGGGTGCCAAGTTCTGTACAAAATCTAAATATGTATTTATAGGAACAAGATTTGGACTTGATCTTGATATACTACGCACAAATAATTTCACAGATCCTTCATTTAATCCAAACACTACACCACCAAGATAATTGCTTACACTTATACAACAGTGCAGTCCGTGCTAGTGACGTACCACTCTAGCGTCTGTAGTGACTCTTATATAACACCTCACCTGCACGGTGCCTTGTGTCACATTACTATCGCATAATAGCTGGCTGACACGTAATCTGCAACACATTGTTACGCTTCTTTTAAAAAGATTTTCATTCTAACGAAGCTAGAATTGCTTGCTTCGCTCGTAATTCTATAAGCCATTTTATGAACGTTTGTTGTCAACTGCAGTTGGCTTAGTCAAATTGTATAGAAAAATATGAAGCAAAGGAAATTACATATCAAAATCTGAACAGTAGATAATGTAAAAAATCATTAAACTATATTGTAAGCAAAAAATATATGTATACGCGGTCGAATTGAGAACCTCTTTCTTAATTTGAACTCGGTTAAAAATATGACGTTTTTTGTACTGCACCGCTAAAAAAGTCACGCAATTCCAACCGAATAAAGCAATAAAATATTACTAGAACGAAAAGAGAATACGAATAAAATTCTTTTGTTACCAGCGAAAAAAATGTTTTAGATTCTTTCGACTTCTATTAGGTATTAAAGTCCATATTTCAGTAGTATATTCGAGAACAAACGCTAGCATATTAACCTACCTCAATCCGTCTTTCTTCAATAGATTTTCAACCTTATCACAATACTAGAAGGTTTACAATCGATTGGTATAATTTGACAGATTCGAGTAGGTTGACCTGTTGTCATTTGGACAGTGTTAAATAAATCGTAGGCCTTGTTAAAATCTGATACTGAACCTTTGAGACCTGACCCATCAGTATTGCCCCGTTAAAAAACGGGAATCGTGTTAAAATGTTACGAGGCTACAGAGTAAATTCTTTATTAAATTAACTGCGCCAAAAAATTGTGTGACGTAAAATTACTTGGTCCGGAATTTTCTCACTTACTTTAAGTTGATACACAAAGAAGTAAATTGTTAGATTACAAACTTTATGAGTAAAGGTAAGTCGCTCTAATGAATTCCCACTGAAAAAAGGGTACCTAATAATGATAATTAAACTATACTCGGCCATATGAATCGCTGATTTGAGCCGTGGAAGGTAATTTAGATGACTGGTTATGGTCTGTTTGACTATATGGTGAAACCCATCCTTAATAAAACAACTTTGTAATTACTATGTATTATTGCCTAGTTTTCACATAATGTAAAAAATACTTGCTGTAGAAATAAAATAAGGTTTGCCATTTCGTTGAAAATCCAAAATAAAGAAATTACAATGGCGTTACATCAAACCTACATTTAACCGCTTTTCCAATCAATTTACGAGATGAAGGGCCTTCAGACGTGCCACGACCAGAAGCAAAAATGCGGTCGCCATTTTACCAGCTGTAGTGCCATTCACACGTGCGACAGTTTCACAAGTCGAATCCCATTTCTAGTTTTTATGGATAGCTACGATATTTTTGTAAGAATTAACCTGAAGTCTATGAGCTAGTTTCACATCTTCTAGATAAAGTTCTGGGTAGTTATCTGAGAGTTAGTTAGTGTTATAAAAATGTTTTTAATTTTGACTACGGGCCAATTCTACAGCTTCCAAATAAAGCTATCTAAAACATAGTGCCTCTATGGCAATGTTTTTATATTGACAACTTAATCTTTCAGATAGCTACTCAGAACTATATCTGGAATTTATGAAACTAACCGTCAGTCTCTTATAAAAAAAATATGCTAATCAAATTATTAGTTTGTAAAGGTTCTGTTTTCTATACTAATATAATAAAGAGGAAAATTTTGTTTGTTTGGTTGTAATGAATAGGCTCAAAAACTACTGGACCGATTTTAAAAATTCTTTCACCATTCGAAAGCTACATTATCCACGAGTGACATAGGCTATATTTTATCCGGGTACGGGCAGTAATTCCCACGGGATGCGAGTGAAACCGCGGGAAAACGGCTAGTNTTTGTTTGGTTGTAATGAATAGGCTCAAAAACTACTGGACCGATTTAAAAAATTCTTTCACCATTCGAAAGCTACATCATCCACAAGTGACATAGGCTATATTTTATCCGGATACGGGCAGTATTTCCCACGGGACGCGAGTGAAACAACGGGAAAACGGCAAATTGTTTAATAAAGGGCTATAAAGAGATCTGTATTTGAATAAACTCTTTACTATTCTATTCAATTATTTATTATTTTCTTATCTCGTCCTTAGATCAAGGTTAGATTTCAAGGAATCTTCTATTGAGCAAATATAAAATGTCGTTAGCTTGCCAACAGCAACAGTTCGTAATACGAACTTCACAGAATGCCATTGACATTGACAAAATATTGAGCGCAACTGTGAAGAAGTTTGAAAATAGAACAAGCTTCTTTCGATAAAGGTTTGAGTTTACTAGACCTGGAATACTATAGATAGGAGATATGTAACGTCATACTCGTTTTGATAGTTGAATAACAAAAAAAATATTGATTAAAAGTTTTATGACCAGTTTCGGAATTCCAGATAAAGTTGTATGTTGCCATAGAAAAATAGTCAAAATTAAAAACGTTTATATGGCACTATATGTCAGATAGGTTTCTAGAATTTTATCTTGAACATGTGAAATTGACAATTAGTAATATTATAAATTCAAAACATATGCAGCAACATATTATAGCCAAAAGTGGCAATACCTAAAGTCATAATCAAAATCAAAAAGCATTCATTCAAAGTAGGCTGAAAACAGCACTTTTCGAACGTCAAAATTACATCAGACAGCCCCAAAAACGCCCGCCCTTCACCCACTTCCTATGTGTTTTTGCTGGGAAGAAGAAGTGGCGCAACAAACTCCCCAGCAACACATGTCTGTCTATTAGATTTTAAGAAACATAAATGGTAATCATCAAATGTCAAAATATCATAACTGAGTCCTTGACTTTATAAACTGATGAGCAAGCGTAATATAAACAGCGCCAAAGTGGAAGCTTACCTTAAGACCAAAATTTGCTAATAATCATAAATAATTCTCTCAAAAAAGTTTACTTTCGTATCAAAGACATGACGAATGGGACAAATTAATGGCTCATTTAATTCTCAAACTCGCATTTACATTTTCTGGTTTGTGATTTTTATTACAAACTACACACCCATCCTTAACTACGGCATACATATATTGAGAGGAAAAGAGTATTTTAAAAATAACAAAGGATAAGTATTGCCATCCAGCGTGGTAATGCTGCCAGCCTTTTGGGCACGCTCCTAGTCGACAGCGATGGGGAGGAATTTTTGACGAAGTATGCTAGTTTTTTTAATTGTAAATAATTGTACAGACGACAGCAGGTTAACGTATACGAATCTGTCAAATTTTACCAATCGAACATTAACCTACCTCCATTGTAATAAGGTTGAAAATCTATTGCAGCAGATTGTGGTAACTGGATGTGCTGTCGTCTGTACATATAAAAATGTTCTCTTCACAGTTTGAATCTATCTTCATAACAAATCCGTCCTATTTAGTTCAGCACACACTACATCAGAACTTTGAAAACTACGACAGAAATGTCTTAAAGTCCCTTTAATTAAAATAAAAGTGTTACAAAAAAAAAGTAATTTTCCAGCTTAACCCACGCCGTGGAAATGCACCGCTGTATCAACGGACCGTGAATATACAGGGTGTGCTCTCGACGTGGCGACGTTTTTCTTACCCTTTTTATGAAAACCTCTACTAAATGGAGCGAGTTATTTTTATATGAATGTTTGTTACAGTACAGTATATTTTGAAACTGATATTTACTAGTTGAATAATATTATGACTAGTTTCTGACAGCGGCTTCTCTCGCTCCCCGAGGGGACTATTTTCCGTATCCAAAACAGTAGCATATTTTGTTGCTCTGATATATAAGCTATATTACTGTCAAAATCAAATTCCGTCTAGTAGTTTTTGCGAGTAACATACATACAAACATACATCCTCACAAACTTTTGCGTTTGTAATAAGTATTATTATAGTAAGAAAGATTGGTCGAAATATTTGTTGGTACAGTTTTAGCAAAAGTCAACAGTGGTCCACTATTGAATTAAGAACAAAAGTACGCCACATATGTTTTACTACCACAGATTACTTAACAGTTTTATTTTTGTTAGGGTTCCGTACCCAAAGGGTAAAAAGGAACCCTATTACTAAGACTTCGTTGTCTGTATGTCTGTCTGTCTGTCTGTCTCCAGGCTGTATCTCAATAACCGTGATAGCTAGAATATATATATCTGTTGCTGCTATAACAAGAAATACTAAAAATTAAAACATTTTTAGTATTTGTTGTTTAGAAATAATGTGCAACTTAAGTAACTCACACTTGACCATTCCTATTGTACTTTTTTCATAGATAATGGTACGGAACCCTTCGTGCGCGAGTCCAACTCGCACTTGGCCGGTTTTTGTAAATAAATATTGAAATAACAATAAAACTGAATTTATAAGCGGAGCATTAGACAGAGTAGTGTAAGAGACGTTTCTTGAAATGTACTGAAGGTTTTTACTGGGAACTGTATTGTAGTTTATTTTTCTTCAGTCCATTCATAAATGGAGCGTGATATAAAATGTCAGACCAAGAATTATAAAGTACTAACTTCTGCCAGCGGTTTCACCCGCGTCCCGTGGGAACTACTCGACACACCCGGACAAAAAGTAGCTTATAGCTTTCCTCGATAAATGGGCTATCTAACATTGAAAGACTTTTTTCAAATTGGACCAGTAGTTCCTGAGATTAGCGCGTTCAAACAAACAAACACTTCAGCTTTATAATATTAGTATAGATTGGTTCACTGAAAACTACTTCACCTACCGGATTAAAATTTTAATATCAAAATGATAATTTAAATTCTGTACCATATAGTATTTACATTATCAATTATGCTATTATTTTATCTACAGAACGAAGTGATCAATTAAAATTCGTCCATTCATCTTTCTCAATTAATCTCTCCCAGTGCAATGTAACATTAACGATAATTTTAATACCAATCGAATTTTCTGGAATGTATATTACCGTTGTTAAATTATAATCCTTGAAATTGGATTGCTGAATCCGTATTTCGGTACAGACGACAGCACATCAAGTTACCACAATCTGTCAAATTTCTGCAATAGATTTTCAACCTTATCACAATGGCGGTAGGTTAATATTTGATTGGTAAAATTTGACACATTCGTATACGTTGACCTGCTGTCGTCTGTACATTCATTTAATTCCTGCTTTCGGATAAATAAATAATTATGTAGGTATGCTATTAAAATCCTGCTGAACACCATTCAATCAACATCCATCGACAGCCGACATCACCTCGTAATGAATGAGAAGCGATAATGAGATTTTTTGACATTTTTTGACATTAAAAAAAAACTCATTAGGTAAGTACCGATGCCAGACACATCAACCTACCTAAATCTGTCTTTCTTCAATAGATTTTCGACCTTATCACAATAGTGGAAGATTAGTTTTTGACCATCGAATGTGTGACCTTTAAAGAGAATCTATCGTAATATTATATAGCTGAAGAATTTGTTTGTTTGAACACGCTATTCTCAGGAACTACTGATCCGATTTGAAAAGTTTTTTCAGAGTTGGATAGCCCATTTATCGAGGAAGGCTACTTTTTATCCGGGTTCGCGGAGCAGTGCCCACGGGACGCGGTTGAAACCGCTGGCGGAAGCTAGTTTAATTATAAAGTTATAAAAACGACGTACTTTAAAATCTCTATTATAGCTAAAATCTAAAAGTCATAAGACAGTAAAAAGTTTTAGTCTAAGATTCACTTTGAACTTATCCGTTTTAAAACGAGCTAAGATATGAAAACGAAGGTTCAAGGGTCGGGTTAGTTTCCATATTCCAATACGATCTTATATCCGAATACATAAAGACTAGCTTCTGCCAGCGGCTTCGCCCGCTTCCCGAGGGAACTATTTCCCGTGCCCAGATAAAAAGTATTGTTCCAGTGTTGTTCCTGAGGGTCTATTCTATCTCTGTACCAAATTTCCTCAAAATCTGCTCACCGGTTTAGGCGTGAAAGCGTAACAGACAGACGGATAGACAGACAGAGTTACTTTCGCATTTACAATATTAATAGGGATAGATATAAGATATCAATACCTTAGTCAAAGACTAAGCATTGCCATCCAGCGTGGCAATGCTGCCAGCCTTTTGGGCACGCTCCCGGTCGACAGCGACGGGGAGGAATTCTTTGATGCTCTTTAGTTTTCATTTTTTTTTCTATTAGGATGTTGTAAATATATGTAAATAAAAATATATAAATAAAAAAAAGATATCAATAGGTTGATTGCCAACAGTGACAGTAGGTTTTAGAAATTTTACAGGATTGTGTTTTGCCTGAAGTAAAGTAAATATTGTTGTTTACGTCCTTGTGTTTACCTAACTGTTTCCAAGAAACTTGTATTGTATTTAAGTTTTTAATTACCTGTTATGGTAGTAATAAACATAAATGCCTTGCTTCAAACCACGGCAGATTAAAAATGGAGATCAATGTTTTAGAACCAGCTTAAAGACGCGGATACAATTTCCGAAACGCTAACAGTATAATGTTTTTACTTTTCCCTATATTTTCTGTTACAAATAATTGTATAATACGTACTAAAAGCAATCTCTTTCAAAGTAAAACGTTGAGAATCCTCCCACTCGACATTTAAGTCGGTATGTCACTCAGTAATTTGGGTCTAATAAATA
The DNA here is from genome assembly GCA_002382865.2 of Heliothis virescens. NCBI lineage: Eukaryota > Metazoa > Arthropoda > Insecta > Lepidoptera > Noctuidae > Heliothis > Heliothis virescens. Next base: position 3,583,177 of record NWSH02000019.1, read on the forward strand.
CTCGTATATTCCAATAAAGAGATTTTATGTTTATTAGGAGTATTCACAACTTATCCCTGTTTCATAAAGCGACATGAAAATTAAATATTCCATGTAAATTTGTAATAAATGATTACGATTTTAGAAGAACTTTTTCTTTTAAAAAACATGTGAATGTAAATATCTAGGTAAATAGCTCATAAAATTTCTAAAAAAAACAGTGTAAAAAACAGTGTCTGAAAAAAAAACATATAAAAATGCATTCTAAATTCAAATTCAATAAAAAAGAAAATCTACATGGCCGATAAATTCACCTCATTTCAAATTATTATTCTAATGAAGAACCATTTGAATAAAGAATAAGCAATGTGTCTCTATAAAAAGGTGAATAAGGTTTAAGATTATGTACATAAATAAGTACCTATTTATAAGTGTATAAAATAAGATTAGTTTTGCTTGAAATCTCACAAATCTAAGTCCTACGGTCATAATATTTTATCATCAGCCGTTGGTAATCAAAACTTGAAATTGTAAAGTTAAGAACATAATTTGGCATTGGATTAATATTATAATTTATTGTTAGATTGTTAGACATAAGGCCTGAATTTATGTTGGCTTAGCTGGGTATCATGAACCACGAACTTGTCAGATTTTACGAAGTTATTTCGGCTCGTGACTTTGTCTACTAATTTGGCATTAGAAGCAGGTTCAGAAAATGAAAGAAAAGTATATTGTGAAACGTTGCACATGTTGCCAAAAAAAAATAATTTAAAACATTTTACATTCTTGTAACGTTTCGAATTCCACTATTTCACTATCATTTGCATAATAACACGATCTATTCCTCTCACATTTGCATCTCAAACATATTTCACAAACTCAGCTGTAATTTCAAAATAAAATACACTCTTTCAAGAGCAGCGCACTCAAAGAAACGAATGTGTTCCGTAAAATTGTAGACAGACCGCGTCGCGTGTGAATACAAGTATTTTTAAACGGTTTTTACCCTATTCATAAAGCAAGCATTCATGCACACTAACTCTATGATTACATCGGGTTTCGTGTTCCATAGACGCGTGAATTGAAATATAAATTACTGTTAGCTTTTTTCCCGCGGTTTCATCCGCGTTCCAGGTGGAACTTCTTCCCATACCTGGAGGAAATATAGCCTACGTTACTAGGGAAAAGTTTCGCTCTCCTATTAAAAAAGATACGCATACAAATATTATTTTGTAGTAGAGATAGTCACGCTTATTTTTCCTGTTGCAGATTGTCTACAACATTCTGTCAGTGGTAGTGATCATTATCATCTGGGATGATAAAAACTACTCTCCGCTATGCCTAAGGATGGCTCAACCCTTTTACACCGGCGCCGGCGGCTTTTCCGCTTGGAATTTTCGTGCAACACATTCTAAGTGCCAAAAAATATGTCGCGCGCGGAAAATCTGCAGTTCGTGTTTTTATATTGTTGTTGTTATAAAAAATATACGTTCGAAAATTCTAGAAGATATTTTTTGGGTTAATATTGAGATTCTCTGTCACAGGTACAAAACTGTGTTTCACATTCCAACGAAAATTGACCCAAATAATGCAATGAAAATTAATGAAGGCAATTATACTCGTAACAAAATATGAAACGACATAAATATGCAAAGTGCTTATTACAATATTCGTTATTCCCTATTTTAATGCGAAATAGCTACCATCGGACTTTGTCAGGAAATTGCCGAACGGCCAATTAGGGAGCCGCCGGTGAAATCAACGTGTGAAATACCAATGAGTATATCTCACAAAATACGTAATCCTTGGGCTATTGTGAGAGCAATTGCCTTCGATCCCAACCCTTGCGGGGTCACTTAGACCTCAGATAGCCGATATTGCTTCCGATGGGTTAAGAATCCCGATGACCGTTGTGCTATTTTCAATTCTCTTTTGTACAGACGACGTCAGGTCAACGTATACGAATCTGTCAAATTTTAGCAATCAAACGTTAACCTACCTCCATTGTGATAAGGTTGAAAATCGATTGCAGAAATTTGATAGATTGTGATAACTTGATGTACTGTCGTCTGTACTATCTTGAATTCTACTTTGATGTTCAACATTTTTTTCGGTAGGTAGATACTGTATTTTCAGTTACCAGTCTTACCAAGGGGTGCCAGGTTGCCCGGTTCACTGGGTTGTGGTGGTCAGACAGGCAGTCGCTCCATGTAAAACACTGGTTCTCAGCTGCATCCGGTTAGACTGGAAGCCGACCCCAAAATAATTGGGAAAAGGCTAGGCAGATGATGAGATACTGTATTTTCAGCTAAAACTTCGTGAATTCTTTCGTAATATTATACATGTATGAATTCTGATTTATTCATGAGTGTATTTGAATACTTTCGTTGTTAACAAGTTTGCTGGTTTGCTTTTTAAACGGGTATTATTTACCATCAGAAATAGACTTGCTACATATTTTAAAGATATTTTCAGCATTGCTGATCTAACTAATTAACTAACTAATCAAAGCTAACTAACTGAAGATTTCAGACGTCAGAGTGCTATCGAATCTTTTGTGCTGTTAACAGCTGTCAGTTTTCAAGGGAAAACTGTCTGACAGCAAATGTCAACTGTCAAAAACCAGCCAAGTGCGAGTTGGACTCGCGCATGAAGGGTTCCGTACCATTATATATACCTACAACAAGCCAAAATACAAACATTTTTCGGACAGCAAAAAATAACTTTGTTTTTCATACAAATGTATAAATAACAAACTTATGATTTGCGGTTTCACACGTTTATTGTGAATTTTAGTATTTGTTGTTATAGCGGCAACGGAAATACATTATTTGTGAAAATTTCAGCTTTCTAGCTATTACGGTTAATGAGATACAGCGTGGAGACAGACAGACAGACAGCGAAGTCTTAGTAATTTCCCGTTTTATCCTTTGGGTACGGAACCCTAAAAAACGGCCAGACCATTCGTCATTTGCCAATCACCGATTTATTAAAGCTAATACCAATTAACACAGAAAAAATCTTTATAATTTTTTCATTCCTAAAATGTCTCAAAAACGACAAACAGAAGGCGCCACAGACAGAGACCGTACAAAGAAATAACATATCACAGGTACAAAATTAGTTGAGAAAGTGTAAATGGCTGAACATTTGAACCAGTCTCGACAGTCATAAGTTATTCAAACAAGCAAATAAACGGTAGCACATATTACACCTCGCAGGTGTAGGGACTTTCAAATTGCTTGGATTTAGTTTATCATATTTATTTCAGTTGCTAAGTTCGTGGCTAAGTCAAAGCCGCGCGGATCGATCGATCATAAGGTTAAGCAACGCTTGGCGCGGTTGGTCCGTGGATAGGTGACCATCTTGTCATTACGAGTTCTTCCATGTTTCGGAAGGCACGATAAATTGGTGGGTCCCGGCTGTCATTTGATCATCTTTGCAGTCGTTACGGGTAGTCAGAAGCCAGAAAGTCTGACAACCAGTCTTACCTAGGGGTTGCCAGGTTGCCCGGGTAACTGGGTTGTGGAGGTCAGACAGGCAGTCGCTCCATGTAAAACACTGGTTCTCAGCTGCATCCGGTTAGACTGGAAGCCGACCCCAACATAGTTGGAAAAGGCTAGGCAGATGATGAAGTTCTCAATTGAAAGATACATAGACCAGCTTTGCCGTTTTGTTTCTCTGGATTACGCTGAAGTAAAATTTGGCGCAGTAGTTCTTCCAGGTCGATAGAGAATGATCGGACAGAAGAATGAAAATAAAAATACGAAAGAAACTGAAAAAAAATCTAAAGAAAACTGAGATTAATGCTTTCCGCTTTTTCGTGCTTTTGAAGTTTTTGCTTTTAGCTTTTTTAAGTCGGTTAATATATCTAAAACCTTTTCCCAAGCATGACTTTTACTATGCCGAAAACCACGTCAAAATCGGTTAAGATAAACGCGAAATAATCGCGCACAAACATACAATGGAAAAACTTCCTTTCATGAAGTCGATTAAAAAGTATTACACTACTAGCTAAATGGTACTTATTACTTTGGAACAAACTGCTTCATTGAATAAAAATATCAGCCATAATTTTTCAAGACAACATCTAAAAAATCCATTTCATCTCATTTCAAGTGCAACGTACGACTTCGCAGTGAAGACAGCCAACCCCCGATGCAATCCGATAAAAATGACGATGCAATTTGAATAAATAACTAGAAATATCTTTCATAAGACTCATTGAATGGCTTCAGTGGGGTTCAGATTGAAGAAATAAATCTTAATTAAGAAGGAATGAAATCTTAGAAAGGCGATTTTAATATAATTTATACGTAACGAGTTAATGCTCATTTTAAACCCACATTGCAAATTCTTTTGAAAAGAACAAGAATAATGCTTTGCGCATTGATATATTATGTAAATGTTTTATTAAGATTCTTAAATTGAATAGACAGTAGGGTGGTCCTTATTTGACCAAAAAAAAATTTTTTCTGAAATGTTAATCGGGCACCCTCTCAAAGTGATATATAGATATTAAAATAAATACCATATTTTTTTCAGAATTTTTAATTAATATTTAGGGGTCGCGACGGGACTTTTAAAATGAAGAAAATAAAAATAAAGTTTTTTTTTTTATAAATTGCTACATTTATTTGTAATACAGTGGAAACAGTGAGAAATTAAATATTAAGCTGTTTGAATAGACAAATTAAAAGATAAAACACACAAATCAATTAAAAGTTACTTCACAAGTGTTGATTTTTTAGAATCAGGATATTTTTTCCAAAATTTTTTAACAATCAAGAGTAGATACTGTTTTCGCTCCTCGTTTTTGGTGATCAACTTATTACATTCTTCCATTAAAGCGACACCACGTTCTGCGACATCATTCACTACCCTCATTGACCGTACTATGTCTCTTCCAGCTTGATATTGGCCAGTCAGCAACATCTTTATTTAGAAATTGAGATGATATTCCCAGTATCTCAAAGAAACGAAGGG
>NWSH02000019.1:3590698-3605464 GCA_002382865.2 Heliothis virescens
CCGTTTTCCCGCGGTTTCACTCGCATCCCGTGGGAATTACTGCTCGTACCCGGATAAAATGTAGCCTATGTCACTCGTGGATAATGTAGCTTTCGAATAGTGAAAGAATTTTTAAAATCGGTCCAGTAGTTTTTGAGCCTTTCATTGCAACCAAACAAACAAAGTTTTCCTCTTTATAATATTAGTATAGAAAAACAATTGCAACGTTTCTTTGATTGATGGCAACTTTGTTGCAATCGAATTAGGCGACATTTGACCTACTAACCAAATGTTTGTTTTGTTTCTCGTAGAAACAAACCCACTTCTACCACTTTTTGAGGATATAATAAAACAATAACGGACAAAAACAAAATCGACAAGTGCGCTCTGGCTTACGGCCGAAGCTTAAAATTTGAGTGAGTTTCGCAGGGCGAGAACTTGGATATGTAAGGCAAGGGGTGTAAGTGGCGTCAATTTGCGGGCTATTCCTCGAATATGAGTCATGTAAATAAATAAAAATCATAACATTTTGTATTTTATAAGAAGGAATCTTCAAAAATATTTTTCTTCATTTATTTCCCATTATACGATATTTTATAACTTTGAAATGTATGTCGCGACCCCTAAACAGTGTTTAAAAAATAAAATAAAAATTATGTATGCATATTAAAGCATAGAGAACATAATAAGACGGTGCCCCGATGATAATTTTCACTTTGAAAAATAAGGACCACCCTAATAGACAGACATGTGTTGCTGGAGAGTTTGTTGCGCCACTTCTTCTTCTCAGCAAAAACACATAGGAAGTGGTGAATGGTGGGCGTTTTTGGGGCTGTCTCATGTAATTTTGACGTTCAGAAAGTGCTGTTTTCAGTCTACTTTGAATAAATGCTTTTTGATTTTGTTTTTTTTTATTATTTTGTACTACGTAAGTCATAACACATTCCAAACACTTATTGTCTCTCTCAACTGTATGTACGTTTAGTGCGGTTTTGACATTTACGTACGAAGTACGGTATATGTATGTAATAGAGCGACACTTTATGGATTTTCTTCTCTATCGCTAGAATTGAGGTGTAATCCCAAACTATAAATCTAACTATTTAGCCTATATTTATTTCTAAGTATTTAGCCTATATTTACATTAAAAACTTAATACTTTAAAAAAAAACGTGTCAAAGAATTGATCCTCATCGCTGTCAACCGGTAGTGTACCCAATAGGCTGGCCGCATTGCCATGCTGAATGGCAATGCTTGATCGCTGAGCGAAGTAAAATTCTAAACTTATTCAATTCTCATTAAAGTTTATGTCAGAAAAAAACTAATTCAAGGTAGGTACCTACAGTAATTGGTCATAAAACCTAATAGGTAATTTCAAGAAACTATTCCCAAATAATATTGTTTGTAACAAATATCGTTAAACTTTCTCACTAATTATATTCTAGTTCAAATTATTGCAGAATATGTATATTATTTTATCTCTGAGGAGCACATTACCTGTGAAACTTTCTATATAATGTAAGTTTGAATATTGTTATTTAGTGGGAGAACTAATATAGTAGTTTGATGGTTTGTTTTACATTACAATTAAATTAAATAAAGTTTCTGAGACTTCATTAATTTTCTAAAATGATGTCACTTCTTCTTCTTCATTAACATCTTTATAGCGAATAGTTTTAGATTTCACTAGCTTCTGCCAGCGACTTCGTTCGCGGATCATGTCGCTTATTCCAGCGACACCGGGTCGTCATAATCAAAGATCTTTACCTTCACTGCTCTGCTCCTATTAATAGTAGCGTGATGAAAAGTATACTAATTGTACCTAGTTTTGTTAAAATCCGTCGAGTAGTTTTTGTTTCTATAACGGTTATACAGACGGACAGACAAAAATTCCACTGATTGCATTTTTGGCATCAGTATCGATCCATAATCACCCCCTGATGGTTACTTTGGAAATCTATTTCATGTACAGAATTGACATCTCTACAGATTTATTATAAGTATAGAAGATTAAAGCTGCAGTCAAAAATCTGAAACAAAGACGTATGTCAGTGCAGTTTCCAATTTCAAATTATACCCTTCATGTAAGATGTCAACTTTGACGTGGGTCGACTGACAAAACAATGATGTCGGTAGACAGAAGAAAATCTATAATGTGAAAAATGTACGAGACTTTTTTAAGTAAATTCTTGAAGGGTTTAAGATAGTTTTTGATAATTTATCGCATTTTTTTGGTAGGTCAAGTAATTTGAATACTTTTTGTAGCTAGTTATTTAATTTGAGTGAAATAATATGTATGTATGTACATACTTCATCTGAGTTCATCTACCCTGCGGAAACTTATCAGTTCGGTCATATCTACTTTATGTTCTGAGATATAAAGTCGAATATTGAAAAGCTTGGTCTGCAGACCTATAAAAATAAATATGTGTGGTTATAGAACAATCAAAGAGAACAAGTGCAGAATATAAAATTACCAATAATCTCAGGCGTGAACTAACGAACGCCTTTGTACTGTAAACAATTCTGTCTGTATCTTAAAAGATTTCCTTTATTTTTTCTTCTTTGATCAGGAATTTTATGGCTACAGAATTCGGCTAGTACATATTACATTAATTCATTGGTGTTGAAGTGACTTTTATTCTAGTTTAATGGACAACTGAAACTACATTCTATAGACATTGATTTTCCACCAATTTTCATTTATCATATGCCCAGCCTTTTCTCGACTATGTTGGGGTTGACTTCCAGTCTAACCGGATCCTATCTACGTATCAACCACTCCAAGCATTACTTCACATTATGATCGATCGATCTGTCCGACTGTCATTTAGCTACCCATCCCCATCACACTAGAGAAAAATCTAATAAGTACCTACGAAACAATTTGTAAGCTATAAGTGTTTAAATTCACTCTTTAATATATTTTTCATCTGCAAAGGTTGAGCAAGAAATTCACAGGTACTACATATTTACAAAGTAAATTGTGCGCCCCCCGGGGTCAACGTCCGCAGTCTGTCAAATAGAGCAATTTGTAGAGAATTATCGCCCTCACTCGTTAGTGGGCACGGAAGCTTTTTTCTTTTACCTTTTAGAAAGAATGGGTTTTGGACGAAAGCTTGTAGGTATATTTTTTATTTTAGGGAGTTCTTTAAAGGGCTATAGAAAATCTATATTAGTGTAAATTTATATTATACTTATTCGTAAAATGTATTCAACAACGTACCCATATTGTCTAATCGGCATGTTTTCTTTAAAGCCACAAATATAAAAAAAAAACACATTTAAAGTGATTCATCATAGGTTAGTTCTTTTCTCTCCCAAAAACAGCCAATAATTTTTTTCCTACCCTTATAGTACTTCAGGAAATGACTCGTTATGTCGGAAACTTATCGATCTTTTTATGAGCCACAAAAATTCGCCATTCAGCCAGAATTTAAAATTCCTTTTCACGAAATATTCAGAAGGATCTCAAGCCATTACATGCTCGAACAATGAATTTCCGTGATATTGTCAGCTGAAATATATTTTATTGGAGAAATGCTACAAAAGGTGAGCAATGACAAATTGCTGTTTCCTTTTTCAGGCTTTGTAATTATAGACAATTGTAGTTACACTTTGACGTGGCAATCGTTTTGCTGTTTGTTGATTTTCAACTGTGTTTTTTATCGGTTATTACAGCTTTGGGTGTATTAAATGGTGTATTGAAGGGAATGTTTTACTTGATAATGAATTAAGAATGTTATTATAATACGATAAGGTTTTCAGGGTGATTTCTGCAGCATTAATCAAATGGAAAGATTAAAACATTTTATACTTTAAATAGATCCATATTTTCAATATACCGACTGAAATCCATGTTTAAACTTGGAAAAGATTTTTCTTGGAAGGCATTTTGATTATTTAAATGTAACATTCTTGATCAACTCTCGGTGCATCTGCTACATTTTCAAAGTGTATCAAAATATTTTTAAATGAAAAAACTGCATTTTTGAAGGGTTGAACTTTACCTTAACAGCATAAAAATAAGGTTACTCTATTAAGTAAAATCCCATGGGATATTAATTCGTTACCGGTACACCACTAAGCTTTTATAGTAAATATTATTAATGTTCCCATAATAATTAAAAGGCAATTGTTTCGGGTGTTATTTTATAATTTCTGATAACTGACCGTCAACCTTTTGTTTTTTTGTTTTAATAATCAGAGTGAGCACGCTATGATAATTAATTTAATGGCCGTTGACGTAATTTCACTTTGGCTTTCATTCGATATTTTTTGTCGTAATATGTTTTTAATTATAAAAATGGTTTTTGTGTTAATTTTGGGTTTAATGTCAATGTGATGTGTCGGTTACATGGAGGTCGCGACATGGAGACTATATATATATTTTTTTATTATATAATATGATGGCTATCTAACACTGAAAGATTTTTTCAAATCGGACTAGTAATTTTTGAGATTGGCACGTTCAAACAAACAAACAAACAAACTCTTCAGCTTTATAATATTAATATAGATATAGATTTTATCCGATCAGTGTAGAAAAAAATTGCCTTTCTAAATTCAAACAAGACCAACTGAAATGAAGTCACACACGCTTCACATACTTCACTCTACTCTATCTAGTCATTTGAACACTCATAAAAACCAACTATAGTACATATCATCTAATTAATCATAATCCTTGCCATTAAGCGGTTCTTAATTACTTTTTCTCAGCCCTCACAGGAAGCAATAAAAACCCGGAACGTGACATAGCTTGCTATAGGAAGTAATCTATTTATATTAATTACAAATCATCAACGTAATTACAACTCTATCTTATAGTAAATACAGTTCAATTTTGTATGTAATAATTTGTTGTTATTGCTGTTGGATATTAGACTCTGTGGCTTTGATAATAAGGTCTAATTTATGAATTGTTCGTTGTATCTGCATTAAGTTTGATGTGTGAAAAGAACGCGTCTTCACGTCAATTAGAAGAGAATTTTAGTAGTTATTTCTTAATATAACATGACAGCGTTTGACGACTTAATTAATAATTGTATTTCATATTGGAAATTTGTAATTAGTATCGAGAAAGACTGAGAAAGTAATGTTCTCATTAACTTTATTATAATTACTTAAGTAAGATAAAAAAATACTTAGAAAGTTGTTCAGTAAAGTCTAAACACTTCAATGATAGAGCACCTATCTCAAACATTACCTGAATTGCTTTTATAACACCTACAGCTAAAAATAAATACAATATTTTTACATATGCAATCAATATTACTTGATGAAGAATTTCTACTTTTATTTGCTCTTGAAACTTTTAAATTTAAACATTTCATGCTATGTGTCATTTCCTTTTCACAATTTATCCAGTACTATCATTAAAGCATTGGATTACGCTGTTATCAAATCGATTAAGCCTTAAAATAATATCGATTCAGATAGCATTGATAACATTCTGTGATACAGTGGTATCTTTGACGAAACATGTGTTACAGTTAGAATTTTCAAGTAGGTAGGTTTATTTCTAGTTGAGAAATGTAAAGAATTATCAAAAAAATGGTTAAAGTCAATTTAGTCAGGTAGGCACAAAATATACACTACACTTTCTGAAGATCAATTTCACAAAAAAGCTTCTATTACGCCTGCCACTTCTTATGTGTTTTTAATTGAATGAAGAAATGGTGGAAAAACTCCCCAGCAACACAATTCTATGTAGTTTGGCTATTTTAACGTTATTCTATACCAGTAAGGCCTTTTAAAGATATCGTATGAAATTTCACTTATTTTCCCGAAGGATAATTCATATGCAAAACACAAAATGAGATTATCCCTATATGTACATGTATTTATAAGTACATACTTACACACACTCCCCGTGTTCCAGGTGCAATTTAAATTTTATACGCAAAGATAACAATAAAGTTTGTAATCACATTATGAGCGGTTTCATATAATACTGGCATGTAAGTAGGTAAGTCCATAAAACGAACATCATAACCAGACATTAAGCTAAAGCAATTTCTAGCAAATGTTTTTTCAGCTGTTACGTTCTCCTTTCAAAATATGAAATTATTCACACTCGAAATTCAAAAGCTTCGAATCTTATTCTAGAATTCCAGACAAATATAAGAGTTTCCATTTTCAAATAGACGGTTAAACTGGTCGAATATATTTTCTAGAACTCTCATTCAAATATGGAATCACCGAAGATACGTTTGGGAATAGATCGTATGGTCTATTAGTATTCGCGGCCACATACCAACCCTTTCATTGCTAGTAGTTTTACAACCCCACATTTAAATATTTAAATGTTATTTTAAATTTCCGCCATATTTTGCCTATTTTCAAAGAAGTTCTGGTTGGATTATGATAATCGGAGTGGTTCTTGAGCCATCAAACTTTTGCTCCGGCGCTGACGCAAATGGGTTAAGCCGAGATCTGCTGAATAAAGACTAACTTAGTACTTCTAGGATTGAATTTCTTCAATTAGTTTTTAGATTTGCTTTTAAAATGATTTATTTTGTTTATTTTTGAAGTACACATTTATATTAATAAAACGTATCACAATTTTGTTTACCTTGCAAAATACTATAGAGATTATCCCCATTTTTTGAACATTAAATAAAATATATTGTACAATAAATTCAACAAACGATCCATTCCTCAAAGTTTATCGTAAATATGATAATAAAATTATATTACGAAAGTTTACACAATCTCTCCCTTTTATTTTATTTTCATACATTTATATTTATGATAGTCCTACTGTCCTGGTATGTCGTATATTTTTGAGTGGTGGTGACAAATCTTAATGGATGTTATCTTGTTTTTAAGCTTTAATTTAGGTGGTGATAGATTTATTGACGTTTGTTTGTTGACATAAATAGTCCTTTTAGTATATGTTTCCGCAATTTCCAAGGGAATTCTAGCTCCTAGATAAAGAATTCTCGTAGTACTTAGGCCAAGTTCATAGTTACTTGTAGTACGGGTCTTATAAATATTATTTTACTCACTCGTCAAAAGACCAAAAAACATGACTGTTTTTGGCCGTCGGGTCATAAGTATAGTTACGTATCTTTGTTAATAGTAAGTACAGACAACAGCAGGTCTACCAGTATCTGTAAAATTTTACCAATCGAACATTGACGTCCCCCCATTGTGATAAGGTTGAAAATCTATTGCAGAAACTAGCTTCTGCCAGCAGTTTCACCCGCATCCCGTGGGAACTACTCGGCGCACCCGGATAAAGCCTATAGCCTTCCTCGATAAATGGGCTATCTAACACTGAAATAATTTTTCAAATCGGACCAGTAGTTTCTGAGATTAGCGCGTTCAAACAAACTCTTCAGCTTTGTAATATTAGTATAGACTAGACAGATTGTAGTAGGTATTTGCTGGCGTACAACGCAATTTTATAAGTGAAACATAAAGTAAAGAACAAACTACAGCTCACAATAAGCCAACTAACGTAGAAATATTTACGAGAAACTACAAACTTTGAAGGTTATAATAAATCGAGTGCACTTTCCCTCTATCCTGTGCAAATGGAAGTTTCATAGTGCGACGTTTCAGATAACAAGCAGGTACGCGGAGACAATGTTGTTTGTTGAACTACTTTTAAGTTTTTTCTATCTATCTATACTAATGTTATAAAGCTGAAGAGTTACTTTGATAAGGGCTAGTCTCAGAAATTTACAAAAAGATAATAAATTACTTTAAATTAAGTAAAAAAACTGTTGCGATCTGAAAAAAATATTCAACCCTAGATAAGCTATTTACGGGCTCTTTTTATAGCGAGTAAACCCAAGGGACAATTCATCCACAGCTTAAAGATTAAAGAATCACATCAATCACCAAAGTTAAAGTGAAGTATTTTTATTCCAAATAGGCCTTGAAGCTCTTATACAGTAGCAACAATATCAAATCACGAAAACCGATAACTAACGAACACAAAAACAAAACTCCCACGCAGTTTACTAGTAACCAGTAATCAGTAATTGGAGTTAAATTGTTTTACGTCAAAGCTTATCGAGTTAATCACGAGATAAGCTGGATTCTGTGCGGTGAACTGCGTGACTGAATGCAGGATAACGCACGATAACTGTATCAATGATATTGTAAACACTCGTTGTTATAAATGTATTTTAGTATACGAGTATGTATAAGTACGAGTATATAGGACATGTTATACCAGTAGCTATGAAAGGAATTGATCACTTTGGCTGGGTTACGTAGCCTGCTTCTGTGAACTAGCTATCGACAAAAAAAGTCGGTCATCGGTTCGCCATGGACTGACACACACATAGCCCTTGGGGCTTAAAAATTTGTAAACTAAAATGAAACGGTGTATTTTAAATAAGATTTAAAATCGGTAAAATTCTATTATACTTCAATCATAGGTAGACTGGATTCTGGGATTTGCACATGGATTTGATTTCATAATTCTACAAAAATGGATTTCAAAATCATTATCAGATATTTAAAACTGTAGCTCGCCATTAATTAATTAACCAAGCCTTCAGGGAGGTTGTGGAAACGTAATGGGGACTGAAACGTGTGAAATAATCAGTCATGGGAGAATTTCACTACCATTTTTTTTAACCTCGGCTATATTATGGCTATAATATACATATCAGCCTAAGATAATATACCAAACTTTTTGTTGATTCGGAACACGTTAACGACATTCAAGTGTAAGACCTGTGTCTGAGACACTGCACAGGTACTATTTTAAGGTACAGTCGACAGCAAGTTAGTGTACTCAAAATCTGTCATATCTGTCAAATTTTACCAATCGAACACTAACCTTCCACTATTGTGGTAAGGTTGAAAATCGCAGAAATTTGACAGATTTGTACTGACTTACTGTCGACTGTACCATCGGGTGGCGGTGGTGCATTAGAAATATTATAATAGACTGTATGCACGTACTTGTGCTCGGAAATTAGTTGCAAACCGCGATCAAGTTTGAAAAAAACTGTACCAAACTTTCTAAAAGAACGAGCGTCAACAATATAAGAATAACTAAAGGAATCTCAAACAACACGCCTCTTATCTCTCTGATTAATTAACAAAAAAACAGAACAACATAAAACCCATTCCTCGCACAGCTTGAAGCCCTAACATCACTATCGGCCACACGAAACCGGTGCTCTATTACAAATCGTGCACATTAAAGTACCCAGCATCGCCGTCACCCGTCTACACTGCTGGCCATTACAATAATACAGTCTAGCGTACCCCATTAGTGAAACATGAAAGGTCAATCCGTCTAGAATTTCTCCCATTTTTCCTTTACAATGTTGCATATTGTTATTTCAGATTTATGTGTATACTATTTTTGAATGATGCTTCTGAATGGTGTGATTTAAATTTGAACTTTTTCCAAATTCAAAATATAAAATGTTTTTTTTTTGTGAATGGTGCGACGGATTTCTTGATGAAAAGCTATTATCACGACCCATAGAGACCCGCAATGCCGAAGAAATCGCTAGTGTGCTGTCAGCCTTTTGAAAAGGAGTTAAAGTTTGAAGGTCGTATAAGTTTGAACCTACATAGTGTTAAATTCCATAATCTGTGTTTTGGATAGCAATAAATAAAACTGAGTATGTGCTTAAAGTTCCAGATCGTGAATGGGCTCCCTTATTTATTTTTATTGCTGTTGTAACATTAAATTGTTGGGACAAGATGGACAAAACGTGTTTGGAATTATACAAATGGCTAGTGTTCGGAATTCTAATTTGAATTAAAGATTTTTAGAAACAGTCAAAACCGGGACCAATTATACGGGCAGACCAATTTTGCAACACAATTTTGCATTTTGAATATAAATAAGTATAAATATGTAGGTACAGTTCAAATGCATGCGATGATGAGAAAGCATTTAGCTTTCATGTCGAACTTACTGATTGAACTTCTCCGGCAACTCTTACCTGTGGATATAAAGAAATCTAACATTAGTTATATTGTAAAAAACAATTCATGTACTCTACAAAAGCATAATATCACATCACGGATTTTGGAAATTTTAACATTTACAAGATGTTGAAATCCTGTGGCCAAAACCTGTAAGAAATAAAGTCATTATTTGAAGGCTGTCAGTCAGCACCACTTTAATTAAACGAAACACTCAAATCTACATGACAATGCAAAGATTTATCTTAACAAAGGAGCAAGAGGAAATTAAACAAGCACTCGTTTAATCACATCCGATGAAAAAACACTAGCGCTGCTTCCACTCCGAAACACATTTATAACGTCAACCTTATTACAAGTAGTTAAGGGTCATTATTCAGCAACGTGATAGCAATACGGCGAGCTACCGCCTTGAAAATTGAATCAATTTACGTTAAGAGCAAATTGCGCGAGAAGGGAGATTGGCAGTTTCTTTTTTTTAGCTTCTAATCGAGTTAAATCAGACTGTGTTGTCACTTGTCTTAATGGACGCCGACCCGAAATAAGGCCTGTTCAGATATAGACGATATTCCTTTGAAAAGTGAAACAACATAAGCACATGAGTAGAAAAACGGAACAGAGACTAAGCTTCTTAAGAACGTGCAAAATTGTTACCTATTTTGGTAGGGTTGTCACAATAGGTTAAGACAAATTAAACAAAACATTTGTTAAATAGTTTTATTAAAAGTTATAACGCAACAAACATAAAAAGCAATCGGATTGAACCTCCTCCTTTTTTGAAGTCGGTTAAAAGACGCAGGTATAAACAATTCAGCTTAATCAGACGTCGGGAATAAGTTCAAATCTTTACTTATAATACTTAAACTTAACCCAACCTGGGTGGGTTGGGTTGTAGTAGGTAGATATGTTCACACTTACAATACATACATACTTACAAATGCTAAACTTGTCATAATAATGAAAGGTAAAAACAAACCGTGTACAATTCTCTTCTTGTTAAAAAAGGACCTAATAAAATAAACGCAAGTGGGTACTTGAAAAAGTAATAATCAAAATATTTACTCACCTATCGTACTCCTTGGGATAGTTGAAGTATGATATATTTTTAGTTTTTCTAATGTTATTCATACACACAGTACAATAAACCACCATCATCATCATCATCTCCCTGCCCTTATCCCAATCTATTTGGGGTCGGCGCAGCATGTTTTCTTCTTCCATTCTCTTCTATTTGCCGTCATCTCACAAGTAACATTCTTCCTAGCCATATCGACTTTCACGCAATCCATCCATCGTTTCTTTGGTCGTCAACTTCCGCAATATCCATCTACATTCATACTCAAAACCTTCCTCACAACATGATCCTCACTTCTCCGCATCACATGCCCATACCATGCCAGCCGATTTCCGCATAATTTTTCGGTTACCGGTGCCACTTTCAAACTTCCTCTTATATACTCATTCCTCACTCGATCCATTCGCGTAACACCACACATTCCTCTTAACATTCTCATCTCTGCTGCATGCAATTGTCTTTCATTCATCCCTTTTGTGGGCCAGCACTCTGATCCAATCTTAGTATTGCTACTATAGCAGAATATTACCCACTGATAAGCTAGACGAATAGATGAGAAAACCTAATTTTCAGTATAATTTCGATGGCAAATTTTCATTTTCTNATAAACACAGTACAATAAACCACCATTTTTAACAAAATATTACGTTTAATATTAAAATATTCAAACTTGCAACTAAAAAAACAGATAACGTGCGTCGCACCGACCCTGAGATTGTCAACTGNTCTTTGGTCGTCCCCTTCCGCAATATCCATCTACATTCATACTCAAAACCTTCCTCACAACATGATCCTCACTTCTCCGCATCACATGCCCATACCCATACACACAGTACAATAAACCACCATTTTTAACAAAATATTACGTTTAATATTAAAATATTCAAACTTGCAACTAAAAAAACAGATAACGTGCGTCGCACAGACCCTGAGATTGTCAACTGGCTGTGCAAGCGCAAACCGGTCTTTTCCCAGAATCGCTGCGTACGCGACAAGCGGCCAGTGGTCACACACACATGCCCCGCGTACTTGTAGTAGTGCAATCGATTCGCGCGGTTGTTTGAAGCTTAGTCTCTGTTCCGTTTTTCTACTCATGTGACATAAGTGAGCAAACGGTCTCGACACTATTCATCATATTATCGAAGCTACTCATAAAATACGTAATCATAATTTTGGGTTTATTAAATAGACCGTACCATCAGCCTTTTTAGTGTCTCACTGCAAGGCACAGGTCTTCCTCATACAGAAAAAGAATGAGCGTTAATCACCACGCTTGCTCAATGCTGGTTAACGATTTCACACTTTTAAATTCTATTTTTCCTCACAATGTTCTCCGTCATTAATGTCCATTTTATGACATTATATTATAAAGTAAAGTAATTATACAGATGTTCGGTACATTGCTTGATAATATGATACTCAAAAAATTGCGTTTCGTCGAGCTTGCATTAAGTGTAGATAGTAGTTAGTTGAACTTTCCTCCGCTTAAGTTCAAGCCACCTTTGCGGTTTAACCTTTAACCCTTAGATAGACATAATATAGAAACCCTTTTGCTTAATATTCATTAATATAAATAGAAGTTTCCATAAATGGGTCTGTTAATATTTCCCTGTTGATATTTCACTGTATTCTTCAACAGTCAAAATATTTGGCTTGCTTTGTCTAAATACGTAAATTGACAATTAGATTAGATTCGCTCGACGATTTTAGCCTGGCCAACCGAAATGGGCCATATCATTATACACTCGCCATCCGACCACTAGACTTCCTATGTCCAAATGGTCTATCTAGAAATTCAGTTCTGTAATATTAAGCACAGATGTGTCAAACAGTAAGTGCAGAGTATATTGAATGTCTGGCCCATTTAATTTAAATTTCGCTTTGAACCACGCAAGTTTAGTAATATTTGAATATTTTAACGTGTTCGAAATAGTTGCTTTATTACGGCAAAGCTATTAAAACGAAATAAAACTGAGTTTAGATTTTTATCTGGGAAATTGATACAATTTTGTGGTGAATTATCAAGTCGTCGCCTTTTTTGTTGAAAGCGGTTTTCAATTTAGAAAATATGGACTATTACGGTTTACTTCTAGGAAGTTATTTGTCATAAATGACTTTCGTGATACACGTAGTTTGAGTAAATATTTTTAGTAGTAACTGTATATTATTGTAGTGATACATATTGTGGCATTCATCATAAAAAAAATCAACTCATACAAATGTAGGTATATAAATATTAAATATTTTCATTTGTCAAGTCAACTATCAAACCAATTTTTTTAAGAAATGTCAATCAACGTCCAAAAATTTTCTCTTCTACTACGAAAACCGTTTAATTCCGACAGCAATTTAAATATTCTAATTCGAATTCGAACACGAATCCGTGAACGAATAAAAAAACAAGTGACATCTGATTTCCGAGAGTTTGATGACATCGCGGTGTTGTAGTCATAAAAATAAAAGTGGCAATAAAAAATTCTAGCTGCGGGTTTTTAGGGTTCCGTAGCCGAATGGCAAAAATCGGAACCCTTATAGATTCGTCATGTCTGTCTGTCTGTCTGTCTGTCTGTCTGTCTGTCTGTCTGTCTGTCTGTCTGTCTGTCTGTCTGTCTGTCTGTCTGTCCGTATGTCAGCATACTTTATTCCAAAACTATTAGGACTACATAGTTCAAACTCGTAGGTAGATGTATTATATTGACCCGCTTTAACGATTTTTATACAAAAATAAAAAAATATAATATTAGAGGGGGGCTCTCCATACATGGAACTGAAAATAAAATTATTTTTTTCATCAAACCTATTCTTGTGGGGTATCTATAGATAGGTCTTTAAAAATGAGATTGAGGTTTTCAAACCATTTTTTTCTCAAAAGTCATCATTTCAAAGTAATACACTTTCAAAGTGCTAAAATTTGTGTCCCCCCCCCCTGTAATTTCTAAACTGCCAGAATGAAAAATCTAAAAAAAATATATGTTATAGATCTTAACAAAAACTATCAACCAAAATTGGTTTGAACAAGATACAGTCAGTGGTTTTTGAGATATAGCACTTTTTCAGTAACCGCAAATTATAACTTTGTTATTCTATATTTTGTATGAAAAACAAAGTTATTTTTTGTTGTCGAGAAAAGTTTGTGTTTTGGCTAATTTTAGGTAATAGGTACGTTTATTTTTCATAAGTAATGGAACGGAACCCTTCATGTGCGAGTCCGACTCGCACTTGGCCGGTTTTTAATATTAGAAAGAGGACGGAACTGGCCATGTCGACGAATCGCGATATCGAGTTGTCACCATTCCTGTAACTGGCAGCTCAGAGTTTTATTTCAAAATACGAATGGTAGGTACTGGTGAAAAATATTTATGAATTCCGAAAGGGTTAGGTGTGAAAATTTTAATGATTGGTATTCTAGAATCGTATCCCGATAAGAAATTAATCTATATTCTATACATAGCATTCTATATTTAAACACTTACTCTTACCGTTTATAAAGTGGAAAGTGGCAATGACTATCTTATGAGATCAGTTTTCCCTTTTGTATACGTTTTGTACTTAAGACCACCTACAAACTTTTATTCGGTCGATAGTTTGATGTATTTCTTAACGGTTTTACCAAGATAATTAAATTAACAAACAAGCATTTTACATTATAACATTAACAAAAACTAAATATTCCATAACGTTAGCCCACATAACAATTGTTTTCCACCCAAAAAAATACAAATAAAACGCAAAATAAAAATCAATTTAACACGAAGAGAGGACACAATAGGCCATTCTGTGGTAAAGCAGCTCAATTT
>NWSH02000019.1:3606522-3629755 GCA_002382865.2 Heliothis virescens
CCCCCCCCCTGTAATTTCTAAACTGCCAGAATGAAAAATCTAAAAAAAATATATGTTATAGATCTTAACAAAAACTATCAACCAAAATTGGTTTGAACAAGATACAGTCAGTGGTTTTTGAGATATAGCACTTTTTCAGTAACCGCAAATTATAACTTTGTTATTCATATATTTGTATGAAAAACAAAGTTATTTTTTGTTGTCGAGAAAAGTTTGTGTTTTGGCTAATTTTAGGTAATAGGTACGTTTATTTTTCATAAGTAATGGAACGGAACCCTTCATGTGCGAGTCCGACTCGCACTTGGCCGGTTTTTAATATTAGAAAGAGGACGGAACTGGCCATGTCGACGAATCCGATATCGAGTTGTCACCATTCCTGTAACTGGCAGCTCAGAGTTTTATTTCAAAATACGAATGGTAGGTACTGGTGAAAAATATTTATGAATTCCGAAAGGGTTAGGTGTGAAAAATTTTAATGATTGGTATTCTAGAATCGTATCCCGATAAGAAATTAATCTATATTCTATACATAGCATTCTATATTTAAACACTTACTCTTACCTGTTTATAAAGTGGAAAGTGGCAATGACTATCTTATGAGATCAGTTTTCCCTTTTGTATACGTTTTGTTACTTAAGACCACCTACAAACTTTTATTCGGTCGATAGTTTGATGTATTTCTTAACGGTTTTACCAAGATAATTAAATTAACAAACAAGCATTTTACATTATAACATTAACAAAAACTAAATATTCCATAACGTTAGCCCACATACACAATTGTTTTTCCCACCCAAAAAAATACAAATAAAACGCAAAATAAAAATCAATTTAACACGAAGAGAGGACACAATAGGCCATTCTGTGGTAAAGCAGCTCAATTTTCAACGCCGCCACCTCTCTCCGTGATTTACGACACAAACATGATAAGGGAGAAACTCAATGCCACACATATATGTGTGAATATTTACGCGGGTATTTGGTAAATGTGCGGTTATTTTATACAGATCGAGTACACGCTGAGGTTTGAGTACAGGGCTGTCAGATGTGTCATGTCTGGGCTCTCGATAAGGTAAAGTTTTCGCTTAAGTGTGGTGTTTTAGTAATGTATCCTCGTTAGTAAAAATACACATGTTTAGAATATTACATTTGGAGCATTTTTTAATCATCATATTCAGCTTGTTTTATGTTTATCAGTTGGTCAGATGTTAGTTACTAACTATAACTAATTTTATTTATTAAAAGCATCGTAGTTTTTATTTCTTATAAACCTCACAAAAAATAACGCAAGCATTTCAATCCATTGCAATTCTAATAATTCAACACCTAAAAACAAAAATATTTTCAATTTCCACCCAAAAAAAAACAACGATATATCTTAGGGATAAAAAAGAGAGCAAAACAAAAGAGGGCTGGGTTGCCCGCCAAACAATAGGCTAAAACGTACCCTGTTTCAGTGTTGCCACGTAATTAATAGTTCCAATTTATCTGGGGTCAGCCCTGATAATTTGTGTTATGAGACTCATATGTCCCTGACCTTAGGCCCTTTGTTGTTTTAGTGTTGCGCTATTTCACTGGCTTTTTCTAAGACTTTTGTTTCAGGAGAAAATTGAGATTTGTTGGGATGCGTAAATTGGCTGGGAAAAGACGTCACAAGTTAATGAGCTATTCAATTTTAATCCTCTAATTCTTGGTATAAGGCGTCGACCTGGACAATCAATTATAAATTGCACAATATTAAAAAACAAAATTTAATCACAAAAAATTATTGCGCAATCTTCAATGTTAATTATACACGGTCAGTGAAGCCTAATTCGTATTGTTGCGTAATTTATTGACTATCTAGAACTCTAATAATCTCCCTAATAATGTCCCTAATAAAGAACATTATAAAAAAGTAATAATAGGACTGTAAATTGTAATTTTAACACAACATTTAAAAGCAACCTTTGTAAACCCTAATAAAATTCAACAGAAAAATATGTAAAACCGATACCGTCAATTATACGCTCGATTTGCTGTCTTAATGGGGTATGGATGGTATGGGGTATCCGGGATATTTCCTGACTCTTACTATTTCCCCTGAGATTAATGGCAGGCCTTAGTGATATAGGGAAATCTCTATGAATGGTAATATGTAGCATGAGAAAGGAACGATAAATGTAAG
The DNA here is from genome assembly GCA_002382865.2 of Heliothis virescens. Taxonomy (NCBI): domain Eukaryota; kingdom Metazoa; phylum Arthropoda; class Insecta; order Lepidoptera; family Noctuidae; genus Heliothis; species Heliothis virescens. Next base: position 3,608,690 of record NWSH02000019.1, read on the forward strand.
TATGTCTAATAAATATTCCTGATCGATAAATTAATAAATTTGTCTTTTTATATGAAATAAATACTATTCTAGGGCACGTAAAATAGCACATGTAAAATTACATATAAAGTGTGTAATAAAATAAGAAACAAAAAAATAAGTTTGAATTCTAAAATCACAATCTCGTCACTGAAAATCTCTATACATTTCAAACGGCTTCAAAATTATAAATAACTCATAAACTATTTAAATAAAATAGTAACCAATCTCAATGAAAATTCTTTTAAAAAACTTGAACATAGAAATCAAATTAGCATTATCGAGTCATTTACACTTTCAATCGATATAATATTTCTCGATAAAAACACTTTTAGACCACTCAATGTGACCGATTCATTGCAATGTCATTCCGATAACATACGATTCGATAATTGCTATGTCTGATTTCATTAGGTTTAAGCTGATAAGATGGCGTATTTAGAAAGTGCATTGAAGTTCGTAAAGCTCTGAGCTCGGGTATACTTAATTGAATAAGTATGTATTTAATCTTCTTATAATTTAGTTTCAGAAAGGCGTTGTGTGGGTGTTGCTGCAATCAGGAGACAAATCTCAAGTCTTGGAAAAATCCAAGAAATCAGGACTTCTACTATTTCTTATTAATTAAGATACTCTACTCTCTTTTTATATTAAGATACTCTAGCTTGGATATCTGTAGGTATCACGTACCTACCAAGCTAAAACGATGAATATTTTTTTAATTTTCATTACATTAAATATATTCATATTAATTCTACTACTAACCATAAGTTAAACTAAAACACAACTGCTAGCATTCTCTTCAAAAAGTTTAGATTATTCACGAACCCAGCTAACATAATTTCAGTTTTTAATATTCTACTCTCCACATAAAAAGAGATGCTTAATTGCTCAACTAGAGTGAAGTATGAGCATTCTATCTGAGCAAAAAGCGTAGATATATTCTTATCTGTACATTTATTAGTTTTGCAAACTGCAGCAAAATTGAGCTATATTTCAGCGTAAGCAATTTATGACGACTCGAACAAAAATAGTATAATTTCGAAGTTTTATTTTGTTCTGTTAGAGAATCGCTTTGTTATGTATGAAGTGAAAATCATGTGGAAATAAAGAGAAAACATTTTCTGTTTTGTTTTTTTTTTTATGATCACATCTACATTTTTTTCTGACGTCACGCAAATATTATGAACGTGAAAGTATGGATGTATGGTTTCGATGTGGATATGTATGCCTTCATGCAAAAGCCACTAATTGGCTTTTAGTTAAACTTAGCATTGATATGGTTTACACATCAAGTCACATGTAAGACCAATATCTGGATGCGTGAACCATATCACGCAATAAAATAACGCAGCGAAGTAGTAATAATATTATATATTTTTTTTCTCTAAACACTGCCTTACAGATCTTTATATTAAGTCAGCCTAATGATTTTCACCAACTAAAATACTTCAACACAAACCCACAAGCCACGGATGAAAAGGAACCAGCAACCACAAATACTTTTACCACAATTCCCAGTACAGCTGTAAGGAGGTTTGAACTCGATCTTTAATTTCGCCGTAATAATGTTGGGATATTGTCGCTTTGATTGTCGCCGACAAAGCCAGCGCGGCACTCTTAAGTATACTCTAACATTTTTAGGTTTTGCGTTTTTGTGTATGAACATGTGATTTGCTCCAAGCCGAATATCACAATTTTGTTTTTGATGTCACTATTTTTTGTAGTTAACTCTGAATTTAATATCTGAATAATTAATTAGAAGTATACTAGAAATAAAATTATACTTAAGCTAATGTTCTTCCCCTAACTCCTCTTTGCAATTCACACGAACAAAGACGTCATGAAATATCCACCTTTCATATCATAATACACAAAGACAGAAATACTTATTCTACTCGCTGCGTAATTAGCAAAACTTAATTACAAACGCTTAATTGCTCTCAGACGGAAAATATAATTTAAAGTATTTCGTAGCGCTACGAAATGCTACGCGGCGTAGGCGTTTCGTAGCATTTCTTTGATACCATTAATCAGTCGGCTAGCATAATGATTATTTTACTTTTTTTCTAATATTAGAGTTGAATTCAAACGGGTACTAGAAACCCCCGGGGCGATTAAAGTAAATCCTTTCAAAGGGTTGTCAATGTTAAAAATTGTTTTGTTACTAACGAAGGTACAACAAATAATAAAATTATTACGTGTTTATTTATAATAATATTCATTTTATTTCAATAAATCAAATGAATCTCCCACATTGACATATGAATATCGAAGTTTTAAAACCGGACCGTTGCTTTTAACATTTCTAGTACTTTTCATCTTTTACAAAATGTACAAGGGAGACTAAAATATTACAAAAACTGTAATTTTACAAAAACGAAAAAAAATACAAATGTTTTCACTCCACTTTTTATACTTTTTTTAAAATATTAGTACTACTTCTTATCCAAACTCAATTTCCTATCTAAAACTACGTAGACCACCAAAAGCACCTCCAATTCTTACAATAACATCATTCTAACTTCAGACAGACAGACAGACCACCTTCAACAAATATTTGGTTCTCCCACAGAGCTGCGACAAGAAACCTCTCAGACGAGAAAAGTAAACAATTAATCATTTGTAAGCCGAACTCCAATTAGATTCGACACTTAAATATCCATTTTTTTTGGTAATTAAGACTTCGAGCGAACAATCAGATTTGTCAAAATATTTTCTTTAGATGAGAGCAAAGTTAGAAACCCAGAAAAAAAATATATTTAAGGAGATATATTTAAAGACTAATAATGCCTTGTTAAAATTTGGAATTGCAGGTGAATATGAAAATAGTGGTAAATACTAAAAATATATTTTGTTTGATGGACTTAGTTGATTTAAATCAAGAGATCTTTAAAAGAACTAAGGAACTTAACTAATTACCATACAAATGACATGAGGAATATCCATACTTAATATTATAAAGCTGAAGAGTTTGTTTGTTTGAACGCGCTAATCTCAGGAACTACTGGTCCGATTTGAAAAATTCTTTCAGTGTTAGATAGCCCATTTATCAAGGAAGGCTATTTTTTATCCAGCTGCACCGAGTAGTTCCCACGGGACACGAGTGAAACCGCTGGCAGAAGCTAGTTTTGTTATAAAAACATCCTTAAATTAATCTACATTTTATCATGTCTGTCAAAATGCTAATATCACGATACTTTGATAATTTTTACAAATGTTCATCTATTACATGACGTCATATGCCATGACCACTTAAAAACAATTTTAAAACACTTTAAGTGGTTATCCTAAAGGTCATGTACATAAAATAAATTGAACCCACACATATTTTTCAAGTAGTTTATTTAATTAATTGTAAGTATAATTATATTACGTGAGTATGCAAGTGTTTGCTCCCACACGAAAGTATTATAAACGGCATTTATTATCAAAGTGAATGACATCAGTTCCTGCTGCAATAGTGTTAATCTTTTCGTTTAAAATATATATTTAGAATTTAGACAAGGTGTAGGTAGGTAAAATAAATATATAAATATACCAATATATATAAGTAGATTTTTGATCTTAATAACATAAAACATTTTCACTGTGACTTTTTCTGTAATTTTTCATTTCTTTAAAAAAAATTACGGATGTCAGTTGTAAAAATATGCAATATATAATTCCAGCATGTTTCCATATTATCCATATTATGTATTTTCTTATATCATGTTATATATACTATGTTCTAGTATGTATTTCCCCTTAAAAAACATAAAAATATGAAAATAGTGTTTATTCTTCAAATAAATATTGTATAACAAGAGAACGTTTCGCACAAAGGTTATACAGTTTCATCATTATAAGTTGCACAGAGCGCCTGAAAAGCACCGTCAAACTATACACCTATATTGTACTGAATATTGTACATTATTTCATACAAACACCTACCTAAATAGTTTGCTAAAGGCACTCTATTGCAGGGGTTATAACTTGTGACATTAAACAGAGAAATTGAGATCCTACAATATTCTAATTTATTTCATTTATTTGATAGCTTTCTATTTGTTCTAATATAGTTTAATTTGAATTTAATCAACTAAAAGGTGACTTCTGGTATTTCAAGTTAAACACATTTTAAAGTAGGTATAGACGCTAGCACACCAATCTACCTCAATCTGTCAAATTTCTTCAATAGATTTTCAACCTTATCCCCATAATTGAAGGTTAACGTTCGATTGCTGAAATTTGACAGATTCGGGTAGGTTGCTTTGCTAGCCGCGGTATACATATGTAGGTAATTGCTTGACCAGGAATCCAACCCACGCACTCGTACTTGAGAGACTGCTGTTATAACCACCAGGCCAGACTCTGGTATAAAGTAACCATGACACGTGTTTCATAATCAAATAAACCTGTCCTTAATTTGAGCTACAGATATAAATATACTCGTAATGTGGACACTTTTAGCTCCGTCCCCTTTATTAACGCCATTAAAATCGTNATATTATATATTTTTTTTCTCTAAACACTGCCTTACAGATCTTTATATTAAGTCAGCCTAATGATTTTCACCAACTAAAATACTTCAACACAAACCCACAAGCCACGGATGAAAAGGAACCAGCAACCACAAATACTTTTACCACAATTCCCAGTACAGCTGTAAGGAGGTTTGAACTCGATCTTTAATTTCGCCGTAATAATGTTGGGATATTGTCGCTTTGATTGTCGCCGACAAAGCCAGCGCGGCACTCTTAAGTATACTCTAACATTTTTAGGTTTTGCGTTTTTGTGTATGAACATGTGATTTGCTCCAAGCCGAATATCACAATTTTGTTTTTGATGTCACTATTTTTTGTAGTTAACTCTGAATTTAATATCTGAATAATTAATTAGAAGTATACTAGAAATAAAATTATACTTAAGCTAATGTTCTTCCCCTAACTCCTCTTTGCAATTCACACGAACAAAGACGTCATGAAATATCCACCTTTCATATCATAATACACAAAGACAGAAATACTTATTCTACTCGCTGCGTAATTAGCAAAACTTAATTACAAACGCTTAATTGCTCTCAGACGGAAAATATAATTTAAAGTATTTCGTAGCGCTACGAAATGCTACGCGGCGTAGGCGTTTCGTAGCATTTCTTTGATACCATTAATCAGTCGGCTAGCATAATGATTATTTTACTTTTTTTCTAATATTAGAGTTGAATTCAAACGGGTACTAGAAACCCCCGGGGCGATTAAAGTAAATCCTTTCAAAGGGTTGTCAATGTTAAAAATTGTTTTGTTACTAACGAAGGTACAACAAATAATAAAATTATTACGTGTTTATTTATAATAATATTCATTTTATTTCAATAAATCAAATGAATCTCCCACATTGACATATGAATATCGAAGTTTTAAAACCGGACCGTTGCTTTTAACATTTCTAGTACTTTTCATCTTTTACAAAATGTACAAGGGAGACTAAAATATTACAAAAACTGTAATTTTACAAAAACGAAAAAAAATACAAATGTTTTCACTCCACTTTTTATACTTTTTTTAAAATATTAGTACTACTTCTTATCCAAACTCAATTTCCTATCTAAAACTACGTAGACCACCAAAAGCACCTCCAATTCTTACAATAACATCATTCTAACTTCAGACAGACAGACAGACCACCTTCAACAAATATTTGGTTCTCCCACAGAGCTGCGACAAGAAACCTCTCAGACGAGAAAAGTAAACAATTAATCATTTGTAAGCCGAACTCCAATTAGATTCGACACTTAAATATCCATTTTTTTTGGTAATTAAGACTTCGAGCGAACAATCAGATTTGTCAAAATATTTTCTTTAGATGAGAGCAAAGTTAGAAACCCAGAAAAAAAATATATTTAAGGAGATATATTTAAAGACTAATAATGCCTTGTTAAAATTTGGAATTGCAGGTGAATATGAAAATAGTGGTAAATACTAAAAATATATTTTGTTTGATGGACTTAGTTGATTTAAATCAAGAGATCTTTAAAAGAACTAAGGAACTTAACTAATTACCATACAAATGACATGAGGAATATCCATAACTAATATTATAAAGCTGAAGAGTTTGTTTGTTTGAACGCGCTAATCTCAGGAACTACTGGTCCGATTTGAAAAATTCTTTCAGTGTTAGATAGCCCATTTATCAAGGAAGGCTATTTTTTATCCAGCTGCACCGAGTAGTTCCCACGGGACACGAGTGAAACCGCTGGCAGAAGCTAGTTTTGTTATAAAAACATCCTTAAATTAATCTACATTTTATCATGTCTGTCAAAATGCTAATATCACGATACTTTGATAATTTTTACAAATGTTCATCTATTACATGACGTCATATGCCATGACCACTTAAAAACAATTTTAAAACACTTTAAGTGGTTATCCTAAAGGTCATGTACATAAAATAAATTGAACCCACACATATTTTTCAAGTAGTTTATTTAATTAATTGTAAGTATAATTATATTACGTGAGTATGCAAGTGTTTGCTCCCACACGAAAGTATTATAAACGGCATTTATTATCAAAGTGAATGACATCAGTTCCTGCTGCAATAGTGTTAATCTTTTCGTTTAAAATATATATTTAGAATTTAGACAAGGTGTAGGTAGGTAAAATAAATATATAAATATACCAATATATATAAGTAGATTTTTGATCTTAATAACATAAAACATTTTCACTGTGACTTTTTCTGTAATTTTTCATTTCTTTAAAAAAAATTACGGATGTCAGTTGTAAAAATATGCAATATATAATTCCAGCATGTTTCCATATTATCCATATTATGTATTTTCTTATATCATGTTATATATACTATGTTCTAGTATGTATTTCCCCTTAAAAAACATAAAAATATGAAAATAGTGTTTATTCTTCAAATAAATATTGTATAACAAGAGAACGTTTCGCACAAAGGTTATACAGTTTCATCATTATAAGTTGCACAGAGCGCCTGAAAAGCACCGTCAAACTATACACCTATATTGTACTGAATATTGTACATTATTTCATACAAACACCTACCTAAATAGTTTGCTAAAGGCACTCTATTGCAGGGGTTATAACTTGTGACATTAAACAGAGAAATTGAGATCCTACAATATTCTAATTTATTTCATTTATTTGATAGCTTTCTATTTGTTCTAATATAGTTTAATTTGAATTTAATCAACTAAAAGGTGACTTCTGGTATTTCAAGTTAAACACATTTTAAAGTAGGTATAGACGCTAGCACACCAATCTACCTCAAATTGTCAAATTTCTTCAATAGATTTTCAACCTTATCCCCATAATTGAAGGTTAACGTTCGATTGCTGAAATTTGACAGATTCGGGTAGGTTGCTTTGCTAGCCGCGGTATACATATGTAGGTAATTGCTTGACCAGGAATCCAACCCACGCACTCGTACTTGAGAGACTGCTGTTATAACCACCAGGCCAGACTCTGGTATAAAGTAACCATGACACGTGTTTCATAATCAAATAAACCTGTCCTTAATTTGAGCTACAGATATAAATATACTCGTAATGTGGACACTTTTAGCTCCGTCCCCTTTATTAACGCCATTAAAATCGTTACAAAAATAACTCTAGTCGTTTGTGTCTGGATTTTTGGTAGTTCGTTGACCAGATTTGATGAAACAAAACATTAAAGTTTATACTGAAGAAAGATTGATAAATAATCACCAAAATTGCCACAAATAAACACAAATATAAAAAAAACAATCCAGTAGATTTGAGTAGGAATACTGCTTCCAAAATAATTAGATTAAAAATAGTACTATTGAGAATAAGCCCTAGCGCTATGGGATTATTCGAAAGAGTTACCGCAACCCTGGTACACAAAGGGCTCCAGAAGGAACACGGTGGGTTTTAGTCAGTAAGCCTGACACTCCCTCACGCTGCACCCACAGCGGGAGAGGCCCACAGGATTTGAAGATTTCCCACAAAAAAGTAAGCTCAAGACGAATCAAAATTAGCCTTGAAAACTCATACCAAGGCATTATAAACCAGTCACACAAAAACAATCACAAACAAATCTCAAAGCAACTCGAAAATTCGTCACTCGTCACAACAAAACTTTGTAGAACCTAGTCTGAAGCCGACCAAAATAACTAACAATGCGTAAATCGGAACGGCGAAGAACAAACAAACGTTCCTTTAGCAAAGCTCCGAAATGCGTAAACAATACGATCTTGGGGAGTCATTGAATTTAAAGCAGCATCCCTTTTTGTGCCGACACAACACTCGTAAGAACAGAGTGGTTCAAAAAGTTCAGTCGAAAAGCTCAATTTCAGCTCAATATTGAACGAAAAACCTGTATTTGAGGCTTATACAGTTTTCTAACTAAAATTATAAATGTGAAAGTGAGTCGTACTGAAACAGCTGAAAAAATTGATATTAAAGTTGTCACAGAGATAGATCTAAAATGGACTTAGGCTACTTTGCATCTGGATGATCAGAGTGGTTCCCCAGAGAAGCAGGTGAAACTGTGTGCGAGAGCTAGTGTGCCGCGATATGCTCGATAACTGCTAGATGGATTTTCCTTGACTGCCTCGATGGTCTAGTGGTCGCATAGCGCGGCTGCCGATCACAGGTCTCGGGTTCGATTCCCAGGCCAGGCCGAAATCGCTTTGTGTGTTTTAAAAACTTTCACAAAAGCAGCCTGGAGTTTGGAAGTTGGCGTTGTTACACCCCCGTGCCTGGGAGGGCACGTAAAGCCGGCGTCCTCGAATGCTACTCAGTAGCAGTCGTATATAAATCCACGTCAGAGGCCGTCAGGCAGATTTGAGAAAACTCTGACACTAGGGCTTGTTAGGTGATTAAACCTGCAGCTCACTCGATAAGAAGAAGAAGAAGAAGATGGATTTTCCTGCAGTTTTCATGCATCAATTGCATAGTGGTTCATATGTAATTTATACCCATGTATACATACAGCCGTCCTAGGTCGCAAGTGATTTCTCAAAAAACTGATGCGAATTATAACTAATGATTTTTAGTAATTAACAGAAAGATTTACTTGAAAAGACAAAGCGTTAATTTAGTTAAGACTAACAAAAACTCTTAATTGATATCGGCTTACAATTAAAATAATTTCATTATTATTTCAGCTCCTAATTTTGATTTTGATCTAGTCTTTTATAATTGTTAGTAGAGGGCGTTAGGACAAAGAAGACTATGGATATCTTTAAATATGTATACTTAGTTATAATTTAACGTTTCACTGGATTCTTTATTTTACAAGTTCTTTCCAAGTTGTTATAGACATTTAATTTTTAAAAGCTTTTTACTCGTGCGTTTAATTTATCTTTCCTAAATCAACTCAATTAAATTTAAGTTGTCAAATACCTTTGCCACTCCGAAATTAGCTACATAGTGACTGCGAAACAGTCACAAACAACACTCTTTTTGGATGCACGGCTGACTTCAATACTTCAACTAAATACAGAATCTTGTCTATAATTTACTTTTTTTTTCAAGTTGAATGAAAAGCCAAAGTCTATAAAATCAGCTTTTGACATTGCCATACGTGAAAATTCATTAATTTACAAAAGAAAACTGCTTAAACACATCATAGAATAATCTCAGTTCAGTAAGATACGTGTTCCCTGGGGACAGTTGAAAGGTTAAATCCTGGACTTATTGTATGAACTAAATAAATAACGTCTCATGTATCAATACTCAGAACTTTTATTATAGGTATAAAGATTTCTTCTTTACTTCCACGTAGTCATCAAATTGTGTACTTGAAGTATGCATATAAATTAGGTACATCAATAAATAACATGATTTTTTTGATTATTACGTTTTCAATTGTTATATTATTATGTTAACTATATCTACGTAATTATGATGTGTTTTAATACATATTTTGATACACGATTCAAATTAAACCAATATAATAAATAGGTATAACTGTGTACCTACTATAAAATTCATTTATTTACTTCAATAACTTTACTACAGAAGATATATTTACGTAATTTAACCTTACTTTCATAAAAGTACGAAGACTGAATAATGAGAAGGCGATTCTGTATTTGAATTCAAAACACGAATTCGAAACCTTTTCGGCCTGACATTTCTAGTAACCGATTCAAACGTAGAACAAAATTTGACAGGAATCCGATTTGGGCTGCGAACAGTCGAATCGAATGTTCTAGAAATTGGGCTATGGAGTTTGAGTTGCGTAGTATTTATTGAGATAATTGAGCCCACTTCAAAGGTGGCTCGGAATAATTTGTGGTCGGCTCAAAACCGATGATCTATTGGAGAACTAAAACAAACATTTATTACCAGAAATGAAACTAAACTAGACCTGGATATTGTGTGTAGCTTTAGATCACGAGTTTGTTTAACAAGGAAATACATTTTTAGTAGACTTTTTAATGAAAATGCAACTTTTTTGTTGGGCCGGTACGTTTTATCTTGGTTAATTTCTTAATATTTTATTAAGTCACTCTTTCACGCTGAAGCGATTGAAGTGACATTTGATAAAAAGAAGATATATGATACCTTTCATCCGGTGCGGAAAATAGTGTTGCCAACAGCTACTCACAGTTTAAAAATAATAACACAAACCTTGATTGAAAAAACCCGTTAATTTTAGAAAACTAAAAATATAATCGTCGTATTTGTAGCCGAAGATGAGAAAAATATCTAAACACCAAAATTAATATCTACTGAATTTTTATGAGGCTTCGGAAATACTTTTCGCGCAGAAAATTACGAACCTTTTTGAGGCGACGCCACGGGGCTTAGCAAGCAAAAAATATAATTAAACTAATATTTTGTTGGTAAAGCGAGTCACGAAGATTAAGTTCGTAGTACTTTCGATGAAGTTGCTTCACATTAATTGACTTGTAGTGCGGAGTTAGTGATTATGATACAAAATGGTATGATTTTGAGCGTTGACACGTCTTTATTATTTTCAAAACTACAGAGTCTTTGTAGTATTGAAAAAGAACTTACTATTTCAGGATAGAATAAGCTTTCTAAATTACCTACAGAGAAGAATTTGGAAAGTTCATAAACTACTTATTACTCAATGAATACTAAAAAGTAATTGTTTTTGGATTGTATGTATCTTTACTTTTGTGTTTCAATAATCAAAAAAATGAAAGGTTTTGAAAATGACAATATTTAAAAGATGTATAACAGATATCGTGTGACTGAAAACTTTATAGATCCTATTAAATAAACAAGGCACCTACACCCTTCAGTACATTTTACGTAAGTCTCGCTACCTGAAATATCTCAACTTAGCAAGACTATCATATATCCGCCACGCGTGACTGAATAATGTCTGAACTTTGTATCCATGCCGATAATTTATGCATAGCTTGTCATTCACGCTTACCCAAGCTTTTAGCACTAACTAAACCTTGGAACTAGTCGGTAAATAGTTGAATGTTGTCACTAAATCAGTATAATATTAGAGGTGCTAATACTTTGATTGTATGCTACCATTACATATATGCTTTTGATATATGTAGGTAATGAAATAATAACATCAACTAAAAAAAAAACATTATTCAAACTAACATAAAATTTATTTTACTAAAAACTAAAAAAAAGTAATAAAAGTAAGTAAAGCTAAAAACAAAAAACTTTTTCTGATCACAGAATGTATAAAAACGTTCGCGTTGGCGGTAGGGTCGGTAAACAAAGACTAAAAGTATTGCTGAATTATTTTATGGAAATAGATCTATTGATATTATGTTATAGGATATCATCAATATTTTTTGCTCCAAAATTGGAAGAAGCCTGACAAATTGAAATAATTTGAATAGAGCGTGAAATAACAATTATTTTGCCGTTTTTACATCCATATCTTCTATCTTCTATCTTCTATCTTCTATCTTCTATATATATAAAAATCAATTGCTGTTCGTTAGTCTCGCTAAAACTCGAGAACGGCTGGACCGATCGGGCTTATTTTGGTCTTAAAATGTTTGTACAGATCGAGGGAAGGTTTAAACGATGAGAAAATAGGATTATAAAAAAAAAGATAGCAAGAAAACAGGGAAAAACATTTTTTTCGGATTTATGCAGTCCTGGTACTTTACTTTTTGGCGCGGCCGCATTTTGTAAATAAATTGCTGTTCGTGAGCAGTTGCATCGAGTATGTATGTGTACCAGGACCGCATAATCACGGGATCTCGATGNGATTTATGCAGTCCTGGTACTTTACTTTTCCCGAAATTCCCATGAGAACGGGTATAAACTCGATTTTAACAGTGAAGCCGTTGGCGGAATCTAGTTGCTTTTTAAAAATCGTATGCATTTTTTTATCTACTACTCGCATATCTCAGTCATTCATTTCCACACCAGAAAAGTACCCATAGCTTACAGCCTCTCTTTCACTTCTTCTTAACTCTTTTTAAACCAGACTAAGTAGTAGTTTTCGGGTTAAACGCTGTCGCGTCTAGCTAAAACTTGTATTATTTTAGTATAGACTAGCTTCTGCCAGCGACATCGTTCGCGGATCGTGTCGTTTATGCCAGCGACAACGGATCGTCATAATCAAAGATGTTTCCCTTCTCTGCTCCTATTCACGGTAGCGAGATGAAAAATATACTATAACCATTTCAGGAGTATGAATAATAATTGTACAAAGTTTCGTTAAAATCCGTCCAGTAGTTTTTGTTTCTATAACGGTTATATAGACAGGCAGACAAAAATTCTACTGATTGCATTTTTGGCATCAATATCGATCCCTAATCTAACTCTGATTTTCTTCTGATTTCGGAAATATATTTCATCTACAGAATTGACCTCTCCACAGATTTATTATAATTATAGATTGAATCTTGTCTATCAGTGCGTAAAACCAACGTAATCACTTGCTATTTCTATTAGAATATTAGAAAAGATAAGGTTACCTATATTTTTTTAGGTCAGCCCTGTCACAATCAGGCTTCATTTCTCTTGAACAACTTGACGTCCAATACCGATAGATTTATTTACAAAACAAAATACATACAAAGAATACATTTAATTTTTTACTCGTACAAAAAAATAATTGCAGCTTTGGCAATCACTTTAAGCGCTCCCACACCGTGGAGACTTAACAGTCGGCCGACAGTTGGCCAAAAGTGGGCAATTATTTTTTATTTCTTTTTTCTTCTAAGAAACGCCTATCAACGAGATATTTGCCCAGCAGTGGGACAATATAGGCTTGATAAAAAAAAATACTTCTTCCTATCAACTGTTTTAGACGGTCTAATACTTGATCGTGGTGTAATTTCCGCGCTGTCATTTATTTATTCACTGATTTCTGTCCGATCAAACTGTCGGCCGACTAAAATTTTGTAGTGTACGGGTACTCTAAAAGATTTGTTTATATACAGGAGCTACGATCGCGATACGATAAAGTAATACAAGGCTGGCACGAATCTTTCACCCAGCCATAACTATAGAATATAATAGGATTCTCTCCCCATCCCAACATGTATTATATACGTGTAATATTAGATTTCACATGTCCTCGTTAAGCTTTCATCACTAAAAGTATGTCCCAAATCGGTTGAGTGGTTTTGTGGGTTATAGGTACAACATAATAGATGTATATTATACTTAGCTACTTCTTATAATGACGGATGTTTTTCTTCTGAATTACATGAACGAATAAGTTTTATATTGCAGTAGAATGAAGTAGATATTAAAATTGTAAAGAATATTAAATCACTTACCAAACATAGCCTCTAAAAGACGATGAAAATCTTACTTAGTTTTTTAGCTTTAATTAATACAAAGATNATATTAAAATTGTAAAGAATATTAAATCACTTACCAAACATAGCCTCTAAAAGACGATGAAAATCTTACTTAGTTTTTTAGCTTTAATTAATACAAAGATTAAGGAACATAGTTAATGGTAAACTTTACATCGGAAAGTAAATAGTTTTTAGGGTTCCGCACCCAAAGGGTAAAACGGGACCCTATTACTAAGACTTCTTCGTCTGTCTGTCTGCCAGTCTGTCTTCACGCTGTATCTCACTAACCGTGATAGCGAGAAAGCTGAAATTTTCACAAATGATGTATTTTCTGTTGCCGCTTTAACAACAAATAACTAAAAATGAAAAAAAAAAAATATTAGGGGGATGGGGTACGGAACCCTTCATGCGCGAGTCCAACTCGCACTTGGCCGGTTTTATTTCTTTCGACTACAGAATCAAAATTGATTGCACAATTTTTCACAATGACATCCAACCATCCAAAAAGTAAACACCCATTCAGGGGTCACAAACACAGCGTCTTAATCCTACTCCAAAAACTCTTGACCCCTTAAAACTCTCAAGTCGTATAGTAAATGACCCCTGACAGATACCGTTTTTTATCTCCCGTGCCAGTTTATATTAGGAACGTGGAACCCCGTAGCTTTTCCTTCGTTTTTTCAGTTAAATATATTGTGCGTGCCTACGCGGACTTTTTGGAAAAATTGTGAAGCATCTCGTTCTGGTCGTTGTGTAATAGTAAAAGTATAGATATGTTTATGCTTCTGTGTATTATATTGATTTGTCAATAGGGTATGTATTGTACAAGACCATATTTAATGCCCACATTCGAAGTATTTTTCCACTTTTGAATAATCTATCAATTTAGATTTTTGGCACAATTCACAACAGTAATTTTATATTTGAAATATGAACACAAGCCAAAATTTCGTTGTCGACAAAAAAATGCTACGATATATTTGCAAGTATTTTAGATTTTTTTTCAGCACTATACACATGGAATCGAACTAAAAATAAACAACAATTAAACTTGATAGGAAAAAAACCTTATAACTGCGACTTTTGAAAAAACATCAACATGTTATCGATAATGTCCATTTATATCCCGTCTCTACTCTAGTCTGTAGTAAATAAACAACTTTCGAATAAAAATAGATCCATTCCGATATTCCAGTCACAACAATCTACATTTAGTCTCCACACTTTGTATCGTAATTTCATTTTTATATCCATTTTATGTGTGGCTAAATCCCGCGCTGAAAAATATAAGAATACCTGTACAAAATATTCAATGGATGAATTATTACTTAACTACGGCAATAAAAATGCAATATTGATTTTGTTACTTTTTTTAACCGACTTCCCAAAGGGAGGTTCTCAATTCGGTTGTTTGTATTTTGTTTCATTTAGCCAAACACGGTGAAAGGTATGTACTTACTACTATTATGTTTTTTTTTACAGTGAAATTATTAAACTATATTGAGATGAGAGGTATATGGGTACCAGAGATAGTACAGACTTTGTTACCACAGAAAAGTTCCTTCGGATGCGAGTGAAACCGCGGTAAACAGTTAGTTAGCGAATCAACCAATTTATTTCGTCTTCCGAACTGCAATCGTGTGTAACATTTGCATTTCGATACCAACGTATTTGTGGCTGTTTCATGACAGCATAAACATTGGATAATACGCAGCATATGGCATTCCGTAATTATAGCTTTTTTATGTATTTTTATTTATAAGCGATAAGTAGACGAGATCTCCTCCTCCGTGTGAGAGGAGGCCTATGCCCAGCAGTGGGACAATAAAAAAAGGCTATCAAAAAAGATTACATGTAATTAAAATAACGGAGTAACAGGACTTGAAGCGGAAGTCGTCGAAGTCTTATCAATGAATGGTACGAGGTGACGACAAAGCTTTCTTATAATATTTAAAAGCCACTTTAATGTTTAAAACCAGATCCACTCATTTTCTTATATATCTTAAATC
The DNA here is from genome assembly GCA_002382865.2 of Heliothis virescens. NCBI lineage: Eukaryota > Metazoa > Arthropoda > Insecta > Lepidoptera > Noctuidae > Heliothis > Heliothis virescens. The sequence goes on from NWSH02000019.1 coordinate 3,624,460, forward strand.
AGACACAGGTTTTCCCAACATCAAATCTGTAATCTCCAAACCGAATTTCCCATACTATAAAAATCTGACTTGCTGGTTCTATTATTACTATTTCATATAACAGATTATAGCTCTATTAAAGATAAGCATATCGCCGATCGGCTATGAGATATTGGGTCAGCAACATATCATAGTGATGACGTCATAGTGAATGAAATGTAACAACAGATTTATGAGATGGGGCCGATGCCCTTACCATGAACTGCGGTTTTCGGATTGTATGTCTCACCGCGACGGCTAGGTACTTGCATATCTGTGACATGGCACGTCATAGGTATTGAATTATTGCATATATAGCGTACCGAGTTGTTGATTTATAAGTGAAAAAAAATGGTTTTGATGATGATGAAAGAAAACGGTATAATTGGAACAAATTCCAAAAAGAAAATCACAATTTGCAATACAATTGCAAGTGCCAAAAAACGTCAACTTTAAATAGGATATCGTGGGAAAGACGAATATTTATCAAATAAATAAGATGAACTTTACACTGCATTGCAAAAATAACAGCACACAGAGTAGACAAATCTTCAGACAAATCCCCACAAGGTGCATGGAACATGATTTATTTTAGAAGCAATGACGCATCTTGTACATAACTTCATACAGGACTAACAATGTACTGTTTATGGCCTCGAACAAATTTATACATCGGCTAATAAAACGGATTTAAACTTCAAAGTCGGCTACTACTTTCGGACAGCGAGTGTATGACAATGTTGCTTGTGATCTAAGATGCAAGATGAGAGATTTTGTTGCTAGCAACTGACAACAAAATATTTTTGGTGAAAGTAAAAGTTTTGTCAGTTCTCTGAAGTATCACGCCAGCAAATGTGCGCTCAGTATATCCCAACGACATCACTCATTTCCATACAAGTGGTAAAAGCAACTGACAACTACATGTAAAAAAAATGACACTTAAAATCAAGCGACAGATTTTTGTCGCTCGGATTGGGTCGCGAGACAAAAATCCGCTGGTTAGTCTAGAAATGTGTCGCAAATTTTCTAACTCCCGATTTTTTCTCAATAAGAACGTAGCAATAGCATATCATTAACTTAGCAGTTTCATTAAATGTCACATTTCTCCATGAATTAAATCAAAACGTTCATCTATTAGACATAGATATTGTGACAAATATAATAACCGATATCATGTGTAATCGACTTTACATACAATTATTTGGCAATCCGCCAAATCTGNTTTCGGATTGTATGTCTCACCGCGACGGCTAGGTACTTGCATATCTGTGACATGGCACGTCATACGTATCGAATTATTGCACAGGTACAGACGACAGCAAGTCAACGTAAATGAATCTGTCAAATTTTACCAATCGAATATTAACCTTACACTATTGTGATAAGGTTTGACAGATTGTGGTAACTTTATGCGCTGTCGTCTGTACATACCGTATCGAATTGTTCAATTGTAAGTACAAAAATAGGTTTTCATGATCGTTGAAGACTTAACAGTGTTACAATCGGAATTGACACCGAAAGAAAATAACAATTGGCAATACAATTGCAAGTGCCAAAAACGTCAACTTTTATTAGGATATCGTGGGAAAGACGAATATTTATCAAATAAATAAGATGAACTTTACAATGCATTGCAAAAATAACAGCACACAGAGTAGACAAATCTTCAGACAAATCCCCACAAGGTGCATGGAACATGATTTATTTTAGAAGCAGTGACGCATCTTGTACATAACTTCATACAGGACTAACAATGTACTGTTTACGGCCTCGAACAAATTTATACATCGGCTAATAAAACCGGAGTTAAACTTCAAAGTCGGCTACTACTTTCGGACAGCGAGTGTATGACAATGTTGCTTGTGACCTAAGATGCAAGATGACTGCGTTTTTTGCAAGCACCTGACAACAAAATATTTTTGGGGAGAGTAAAACTCTTGTCAGTTCCCTGAAGTATCATTAGAATGAGCTTTTTGACTGCGTTTTCACACCAGTGGATTTTCAGCTTAGAATACCCGAACGATATCGTTCCATATCATCATCGACATGGTTCTGTACGGATGGTGAAATAAACAATTGAAAACTGTGTACCTGTAAAAAAATAACGCTTAAAACCGAGCGACAGATTTTTGTCGTTTGGATTGTGTCGCGAGGCAAGAATCCACTGGTGTGAAGAAATAGTCTATTCTAGAAATGTGTCGCTAATTTTCTAATTCTCCAAGTTTTTCTCAATAAGAACGTAACATTGGCATAGCATTAGCTTAGCAGTTTCATTAAATGTCACATATTATCTCCATAAATTAAATCAAAACGTTCATCTATTAGACATAATCGTAGATATTGTGACAAATATATAATAACCGATATCATGTATAATCGACTTTACATACAATTATTTGGCAATCAGCCAAATCTATTTACCTAAACGGATAGTGTGGCATAGATAAAAATCTTTGTAGCGACTCTATCGGATGCGTGGGCGCAACTTCCATGCAATAACGATCGGTAATTCAGTTATTATTATGATTTATCGACGAGGAATTGGCACAATGTGTAATGTGTAAATTCGGGGAAAATATAAGGAAAGATTAGATTATTAGGTGTACTGAAAACCTTATTTTTTATTTAAAAAATTAGGTATGTTCCCAATCTTTGTTTTCGGAGAAAATTCCAATGTAACTTTACTAAAATCACCGACAAACCAGCATACAAATCCATTATTTAATCAAAAAAGTATTAAAAGACTTGCTTCACTTTCGTGCTTTTTAATTTCAAAATCATTGAAAGAAAATATAATTGCACTTTGTTCGAAACCAATGTGCATGTTATCTATGAAATTAATTATTATATAAAAAAGAAAACATTCATCTCGAAGTCTCATCACATTTCACACTAAAGAGAAAATAATGAACTTCCAAAATGGAAATACAGCACCATATAAAAAAATCTTCCAATAAGTATACAAGAAAATAAAACCTACTTTCATTTCAGGTCAAGAAAACAAGTCAGCCAGGATCCATGGAGTCTGGACACCTCAATACCTATTTTATTAACTACTGGCCATTAAAGCTACAAGAGCGAAATAAAAAAAGTATTGGCCACAAAGGAGGTTGACAAGGTAAGATCTCGAAGCCAGTGACACTCATAACCTCCTTCGGTTTCACTCCTGTTTGAGTAAAACCTTTGATTGCTCGCGCACAAAGCTTTTGGCCCCTTTTCCTTTATTTAATGTTATTCGGAAGATAGTTGACAGAAATAACAGTTGGGACAAAGAGAAATTCTAGAGAAACACAAATGGTTACGCATCATTGAGTATTTGAGGCGAACCCTTTTAGGAAATATGACAAACAAAACAAGGAAGTCATATCAATGGTAAAAATAAAGGTACATTTTAATTGATTCAAGGTTTTTTTCCTTTTTATTGTTGCTATATATATGTTTAACTGAGTTCAAAAAGAGGAGGTTCTCAATTCGAATGTTTTCTTTTTTTGTCTTTGTTATTCGATTTCTCTAAAATGCCTGGACAGATTTGAAAAAATATTATTCACGCGAAAGAGTACACTCTCCGTTTAGTCCCACTATCATCAGGTGAGAATCTGGTTATGGAAACCCTGAGTAATCGAGGCAACTCTCGAAAATTGTAATCAATTTTTGGGTGGAAACTTGTTCATCATATCATTGATTCATCACTTTTAAGAACACCATGATTCTATAATTCAGTAAAGCATTGTTTCTGGAAGCGTCTATACAAAGCACTAAAGTTCACTTTCCTCGAACCATCAGTTCCGTATCGAAGACATCAGATTTATTTCAGTGTAAATACTTCAAACTTTAGTAGGCCAGTTCCAGAGAGAGTAATTACATGAACCACGGTTGTCAACACATAAAACCTTCGAGGAACTTCGACCGCATTCTCTGTCGCTTTCTTGAAGTTAAGACAAGATGACTAATTTTAAAACTTAGTTTTCTCGCCTTTGTGCTTGTTGATGCAAAATTAAGTGAATAGAGCTGATTTTTTCTCGGCAAATATAAAAGGTATCTTGTCACAAGAAAGAGTTACTTATTATGTACTTGCTGTGCCCGATAGGGTCCATAATTATATGTTACTTAATTAAGTGGTCGCGAAATTAAGGGCCCGTGTTTTCCTTTATGATAATGCCATACAAAAATTGACAAAATTAAAAACATTTCTATATATGGCATTATCTGTCAGATAGCTATCTAGAACTTTACTTGGAACTTGAGAAATGGGGCCCGACTTAACATAACAGCCACTGAATAGTAAAACATGAAAAACAAATCTACCTTGATCATACGTAAATATTATTTACAAAATACCTTTATCTTGATGCCTATAAATAAAAAAGCCGCAAAAAATCAAACAAACAGCTTATAACAATACTTATAAACCTATATTCTTAATAACTACAAAAGAAAGAAGTTTAATAGGACATTGGCCCATTCTTTACATTGTTCAGGCAGACGTCTACGAAGTTTGGTAGCAAAAATATTTCTTTGTTATTTATTAAGCCTACTTTTGTAACTTCAAGAAAAAGTTGTGCTACTTAGCTCTTAATATACCTAAGTTATGATATTTTGTACAATTCGATTTCTAATAAAAACTATGCAGCTAGGATTCAATCATATAATTATGTTTTTAGTTGACTGAAACATGACCTAATATTAAAAACATATATGTATTGTAGGAATATTTCCGGAAATATATGTGTCGCAGCCAACTAGTTGAATTAGCCAGCCAATTGGGCGCCTAGGCGGTTAATAAAACGTCGACATCCAACTGTACGCCTAGGCCGATAGTTGATTGAACTAGAATCATTCAACGTTTAACAACATGGCTTATTGAAAATCAGCCCTTTTAAAATGACTAAATTCCATCCCGCCAAGTATATGTCGCTGTCTGTTCGTATAATCCGCCGTATTACATTACGGCCAGCCGATATCAAAAATAGGGCCGTTATGATTTTCTTACTTCAGTAACCATAAAGTTCGAAATTGTCCTAAGTATTGTTGAGAACATCACTACGTATTAAATAATGCGTATTATTTCGAACTTATTACTTATGAAAAAAAATTTGGTGGAAGTTAGGTTTTAATGGCAGAAACGAATTGTGGTAAATCCGACTTCACGCAGTCTTGTCTGCCCTACCACTAGAGTGTAATTCAAAATCGCGTAGCCGTGACAGAAATCGTGCCTGCTGCATAAAACTACGAGTTCACAATCTACAATTTAGGACTAATAACTCCGTAAATACATAAC
>NWSH02000019.1:3649678-3660064 GCA_002382865.2 Heliothis virescens
AAATAGCCTATTCGTTATTCTGATATATAAGCTATATGTCTGCCAAGTTTCATCTAAATCCGTTCAGTGAATCCTGAGATTTTTTTCGAATTCTTACTCTTCTTTCAATTCCTAATAACCCTACATATTTTGTTTTCTAAAAATATTTAATGTACAGACACGATTTTTTTACTGTTTTATTATATGTATATATAGATAGAAGATAAAATTATAGATTCGTTAACGTATTATTTCATATTACAAGTATAACTGTTACAGATTACGATACTTGTCTGTTTATTTTACACTAGCACTACAAATATAAAGCGATGACATGACATGAAACCATGAAATGACATAACCTTGTAATAGCGCAGTATAGATTTAGAAAAATATTGTTTACCAAATTATTTGATACTCAGTTTGGCACAAAATTATAACATTCATTGATTATTGATATAATAATGTTGTTTTAATACGCATCAATTTTTAAAACGGTAAACAATCAGAAAAATATGTTTTTTATCGTAACTGGAACGCCATTACAAAGTTACGTCGTCAGTTCAATCGCGATGTGTCAGAAACGCATTCTCTGAGCGGCCGAACTTTAGTAGTAAAATTGCTGAAATACTTGTAAGTTCTCAATCTGAGAAAAAAAATGCGCTTGCGCTTTCTTGACAATTTCATTTGTAACTATTTTATAGTCCTAGAAATAAAAACCGGGCTCGCTTCGTTCGACCCTTTTCAATTTCCAACTTCTTTTTTGTGTCTTTACTTTTTCAGTCTTCAATCTATAAAAAAAATCGCGCACCCTTCAAAAAAAGTAGTCCGAGGCTGATCTCGGAATCTTTTTTTTCAGTGTTTACTTTTTCAGTCAGAAAACTGAAAAAAAACCTCGCTTTCTATATTCACGGTTTTGATCCTTAGTCCAACCCTCGCCTTGGCGATTGGGATTTCTTTTTTAACTGTATTTTTTTTTAAACCTAATGTCATGGGCGGCAAAATTGTCTTCCGCCCCGGGCGGCGTATAGCCACGCTACGCCACTGCATCTGCGGGTAGTAGTTCCCACCGGAACGCTAGTAAACCGCTAATGAAAGTAGTGTTCAATAAATACTTAAGAAAGATAAGAAAAGCAAACTTCTACCACGATATTTGATAACCGAATATCTACCACCCTTACCTATGGGAAAATGAAAATATACGATCTTTTTGTTAGCTCCGCTGGCCGGGCCGTGAAAATGGGACAGTTTTTGCGTCAAATACTGATGTACGGATCGGATATGATAATCCGGTTGACCTGTAAACGTACGCGAACCTTTGTTTGTAGTGTTTTTATTTATTTTTTGTTTTGACTAAAGAGTTGTGTTTTTTAGTTCATGGTCCATGGTTGCTTTGTTAACCCGCTGAATGCGAATCCATTTTATGCTGATTGTTGATGGAAGTATAATAAAATTGGATGTGTCTAGGATAGAAAACAGTACGAGACACATTCACCACAAAATTCTACCTACATATCAAGTAGGATTTCTTCTTATCTTTAGGATACGGACGGACGTGAAAAAAATACCTACATCTTTTAAGTGCGATGTTCCGTACGTATTTGTTTCACGTCCGTGGTTGTCAAGTATTTATCTCGAGGGGTTGGTATGTACAAACAACAGCAGGTCACGGTACCCGAATCTGTCAAATTTCACCAGTCAAACATTAACCTACCACCATTGTGATAAGGTTAAAAATCTATTGCAGGAATTTGACAGATTGTGGCAACTTGATGTGCTGTCGTCTGTACTTACTTCCTGTGTCAGACGGTAACTTAGATATTGGTTGATAATAATCGGGTTAGATTTGAAGAGCTCGTGGCTAAATCAAAGTGCGGCTTTGATTTATTTGGATCGATCGATTATAAGGTTAAGCAACGGAAACGCTTGGTGCCGTTCCGTGGATGGGTGAGCGTCTTGTTGTGACGAGTTCTTCCGAGTTTAGGGTTGTGGAGGTCAGATCGCCAGTCGCTCCATATAAAACACTGGTTCTTACTTGAATCCGGTTAGTCTGGAAGCCGAGCCCAACATAATTGGGTAAAGGCTAGACAGATGATGTTGATCGGGTTAGATTTGACGCCCATTTTTTTTTGAGTAAGTTTTTGTTCTAGTGTTGGAACGCACAACAAACGCGAACCTAAACATTCATGCGTCTAAACTGCTGACTATACTGTTCGAGCTTTGATAGGATCGATTTTTTGGAGCACGGGTTGTTGACGAAACCGTCGCGACCGACGGTTAAAATACGCTTGGTTGGGGATTTTTACTACTACTACTATTATTTAAAACATAGACAAACCCTACGTCCGTTGGGACATCGATGAAATCGCGTAAAACGGTCCGTATTTAGAACAGCTAAAAATAGTGTTTCGTATGGAAAGAGAATGCAGCGACAACAGATGGTGCATTCAAGATAACGCACGTTCGATCACTATCCCTTCTGATACGTGAACTCTCGGCTGATCAAGATAGTGCTTACTAGTCAACTATCCCTAGCCTGAGAAACAGCTTATTTTAGTCAATGAAAATGATTTAGTCAGGAACCTATGCCTAGTATTAACGCATTTATAATGTTGCTAGGTTTCTAAGTTACTAGCTTCTGCCACCGGTTTCGCCTGTGGGAATGACCTCGCGCAACCTGCCATCTGTCGAAATTATGTAAAGTCGGCCCAGTAATTCCCGAGTTTAGTGCGTTCAAGTAAACAAACATTCTTCAGCTTTATTAGTAGATTTTACTATAATATAAAACCAGTCTGGTTGTTAGATTATTTTGTTCAAGTTCTTTCAAACTCAATGATACTTAGTTAAACTTCACTCCTCTTGCAAACTTAATTTGGCTGTGTTAATAATAATTCCCCTTTCTGATGTTTATCAATGTTTATTTCATACCATCATCTTATAAATAAATGTAACAAAATAAATACAATTAAAAGGCCGTTTTCCATTTGAAACATATCAATTTAATATGATTTCTATAAACATTACCTATTGTATAATTTATAAACCGAAATCTTACACTGAACATAATGCAACTGTCGCGTATAAAATGCTTTTGTGACTTTAGCGGGATGAAGGTATAAAAAAACTTTATAGTCTGTGGTTGGTTTATTAAAAATGTGAATCCGTTCGCCGGACTTCGAAGGAGGTCGGAGTTCGCACGCCGACCTCTAACGTTTGAGCGGAATGGTGACTACTCGATGACCGTTGTTTCCTCTTTCACGAAAAATTCTACTACCTCCTCTACCGTCGTTGTTGTGTCGGTATCAATACCGTCAGTGTCAACATCTGTGAAAGAAAATAATGTTATACAAATTGCTCTCATAATTATTTATATATCATGTGAAAACTGGTCACAGCTGGAAAAGACTCCTACTAAGCATTCCTTCCATAGTAAGAAAGAACTACATTACACCTCGACATTATGCAATTTATAATAACAAACATTTAATTTCATAACAAAGGCTTATCTTACACATTCTATAAAAATAATAACCAAAGAGTCATGATGACATTAAACAAATAACAAGAGAAGAAGGCTCTTCCCAAATACTCGAAGTACCAAATACTCTTTACATAAAACCATCTCTTTTTTGCCGTGGTTTCACCCACAACTCGGGGGAACTGCTTCCCGTACCAGGATAAATATAACTTATGTTGCTTTAGAATACTGTAGCTACCCAACAGTGAAAGAATTTTTCAAATGGATTCCGTAGTTTCAGAGCCTTTAGGGTACAAAAAATCTTCTTTATTATAATATTAGTACAGGTTAAATAGAAATACGTACAATTCCTGAGCTCGAGCCGGCGCGGCTTCTGCTCGTTCCACTCCTGCAACTTGGCCTCGCGGTACTCCATGTGCTTCTTCATCTGCTCAGTACGCTTGGCTACCAATTCCTAAGTAATAAAAACGTAATATTAGACTCAACTCAACTATGAAAACGTTACAGTATAAGCAAGTTATTTTTTTAAGCAACTTGTGTGTTTACAGTAATAGTCAAAGTTACTATAAAATATTGTAGCTTAATTCATAATAACTTATGTTACGCAATCAAGATTTTTTAATTTGAACAATGATTGGAGATAGACTGTCAAAATGTAACTTTGTACCTTTTGCTTGAAATAACCATTTATAGTTCAGTTATAATGCTCGCTCAATGTCATTAGGCAGATTTTTTAGAAACACAACTCTAAATAAGTTGCCAATAAAAAAAGCTTTTTTCAATAATACTACTATGTCGTCCTTACCTTGCTAGCTTTGCTACTGCGCATGCGGTCCTTAGACTCGAACTGCGAGTAATATTTCTTGAGGTTCTTCTTGATGTCCTTCTGCTGCTTCTCGGACAGCAACGTCGGAGGCCTGGGCCGCCAGTTGAATTGCGCGAAGCCTTCCTTCATTACTCTGTGAGAACAACACTTAGCATTACATTAAATGCAATGACGTCACATAAATATTTGATAAGGAATTTTAGATCCAACAAAACGTTCATACGCTCCGTTTCGCCGCAGATCCGCGCGGCAAAACGTTTGGCGTCATCGCTTGAACAGGCAGTTGTCAGTAATCTATTGTTTAGATTCAGAGTTGTCGCGCGTAATCACCTAGCGGAAACCACGAGTTTGATACGCCCTAAAATAGGTGGTTCAGCTGTATCATAGGGAAGTTCTATGAGGAAAGTAACAAGTTAATATACTATATTACCATGATTTTAACCGAAAACTGTGAATTTTTATCAAGGTTCACTAACTGACAATGACTTAAAAGAATTAAGTTATATGAATGGTTCCTACCTTCTTAATATCTTGCCCTGGAATGACCAGATGTAGTAACCAGTATCGATCTTGCTCTTGAGCGAAGACACGCCGGTCACCACGAAGCGTCCGGTCGGGTCCCATTCAATGCCAGACATCTGTGAAAAACATTATAAAATTAGTTCTTACTAGTCCAAATAAAAGTCCAGAAGAACATATAGTGCTTGCATAGTTATAGAACTAGTACACACCTGGTAATGGTCAGAAACATTCATGATAGTGAAATCATTAGTGTCCAAGAACTCCAGAGCACCACCGGTCAGCCCAAGGTTAGCCAACACGATAAACTGACCCGACGGAGACCAGAACAAGTGGTTGAAGGGCTGCCTCTCGAACTTCTTCAGCAAAGTTGGGGCCTGACCCGTATTCACTTGGTAGAAACTGATGCAGATGTTAGCAGGGTCACCGTGGATGATCGCGAACTTAGAACCTACAGGTTCCCAAGCAAACGCTTGAATGGGTTCCTTAATTTCTACTGAGTCAACAGGGATCTCCTTCTCCCTCATATGGAATATTTCAAAGTTGTAGTACATTCCGGAATACTTGATTTCGTTTTTGTCTTTCTTGACTTTGGAGTAGCGGTCTACTTTGACACAGAGGTAGTCTCCGCTCTTCTGCCAGTGGATCTTGCAGTCGGCGACGGAGAACAAGTTCTTGGAACGTATTTCGGTGCGGTTGGGGAGTTCGAGGAGGGTGACCCTTGCGGGCACATCCTTGTCTTCCGCCACCCAGTACGCTACGATGTTATCAGTTGGCGACCAGCTGAAGTCTCTGTGAATGTTATTAGAGAATAAGTCACATGTAAAGCAAACAATTTGAGTGGTAATAGAAAAGACACGTAAAACAAGATATGCTAATGAATTTGATAAATGAATATCCACGAAAATACAAAATGGTTGTAATATTTTTTATAACCTTTTTCAAATTCCCACTCATTGCCTAAGTGTAACTAAACTAAACAAAAAACTAAATAAGAATTCATTTGGCACATTAAAAAATTGCATTCAGAATGTATTTATCAATGAGCGTCATGTATAACGCTCCCAGAACTTCCCACACACACAAAACACATAAAAACAAATATCTTACCTAATTCCAGGTATCTTAATAGACTTCTTGTCCAGCAGTCCGAAGCTAGGGGTCTCGTACACAGAGAGTACATCCTGACCCAGCCGCGCGAAGTACCGGTCGTCCTTGCTCCAGCGGAACACCGGCCACGTCACGTATTCATCCGGAGGTGGGAAACTACGCTTCTCTTGACCAGTCCTGGGTAGGAAATAGTGTTATAGTAAAACTTTTGTACAGAAAACATGGCGACAATCCGTAATAGGCGGACTTTCCAGCGATAACCTCAGACCTCCTCAGAGTCATGCATAAGTGAAAAGAAAAATACGTGTCTATTTTTTATGTATTATTTTGTACAAAAAAATAAAAGAGATTATTTCATAACTGTTTTTAAAAAAACAAGTCATCACAGCCATTCAGAAACTTTTTGTTCATATGCAAATCTGTGATACCAGTCTGTATTGTAACTGTCTCATGTCTCAGTCGCGAGTCGCATACGTAATAGCAAACCTGTTTGCGTGGCTTCCAACAATTCACTAAAATGCTCACTTACATTAGAAAAGTGTAGAAATAAAAGACCATAACAATATACTGCATGTTTTGGACTTCATTCTGAAGATACTAATGTTGTTCCATACCAAATACATCTCACACAGAGAAGGTATGAATGATATGAAACCCACAAACAGAAATGTTTTGATTTGATTAGTTTAAGGTGCATTCGACCACTAGAAGCGGGAAATTCAAATATAAAATGGTTTTTTCATGTTTTACTTAAGTTAACATTCAATATGAGGCGTGATCTTATGATTGGCGGTTATAATATCCCACAAAGTAATTTCTGATGTCCTTGTTTAACTCCGAAACTTCTTACAANGCCCCAAGATTGTAATATGATGCATCTCTATACATTTTGAATATAAATACGAAAATAAGCCAAAAACCTGAAGCTAATCATTAAATTTTGAAAAATAATACGTTAATACGCCGCACAAAATATTCTTGCCAGATTAATTACATAGGAGTTAGTTTTCTAGCAGGTTTAAGGTGCATTCGACCACTAGAAGCGGGAAATTCAAATATAAAATGGTTTTTTCATGTTTTACCTAAGTTAAGTATAAGATCACGCCTCATATTGAATGTTAACTTAGGTAAAACATGAAAAAAACATTTTATATTTGAATTTCCCGCATCTAGTGGTCGCATTCAGAAAGATTTGAGTTACAAACACGTAGGTACAGACGACAGCAGGTCAACGTATACCAATCTGTCAAATTTTACCAATCAAACATTAACNCAGTTCGAGGAGGGTGACCCTTGCAGGTACATCCTTGTCCTCCGCCACCCAGTACGCTACGATGTTGTCAGTTGGCGACCAGCTGAAGTCTCTGTGAATGTTATTACAGAATAAGTCATATGTGGTCAATAAGTCATGCTAATGAAGTTGATAAATGAATATCCACGAAAATACAAAATGGTTGTAATATTTTTTTATAACCTTTTTCAAATTTCCACTCATTGCCTAAGTGAAACTAAACTAAAAAAAAAACTAAATAAGAAATCATTTGGGACACTAAAAAATTGCATTCAGAATGTATTTATCAATGAGCGTCATGTATAACGCTCCCAGAACTTCCCACACACACAAAACACATAAAAACAAATGTCTTACCTAATTCCAGGTATCTTAATAGACTTCTTGTCCAGCAGTCCGAAGCTAGGGGTCTCGTACACAGAGAGTACATCCTGACCCAGCCTCGCGAAGTACCGGTCGTCCTTGCTCCAGCGGAACACCGGCCACGTCACGTATTCATCCGGAGGAGGGAAACTACGCTTCTCTTGACCAGTCCTGGGTGGGAAATAGTGCTATAGTAAAATTTTGAAAAGAAAACATGGCGACAATCCGTAATATGCGGACTATCCAGCGATAACCTAGGACTTCCTCAGACCTGTCATGAGTGAAAGACTTCAGAGAGACAGATAAACTGTATTTGAAATGTGTGAAAGACAAAAAGAAAAATAGGTGTGTCTATTTTTTACATGTGTATTACCTACTTTGTACAAAAAAAAGAAAAGAGAATATTTCATAACTGTTACTTAAAAAAACACAAAATCAACACAGCCATTAAGAAAACTTTTTGTTCATATGCAAATCTGTGATACCAGTCTGTATTCTAACTGTCTCATGTCTCAGTCGCGAGTCGCATACGTAATAGCAAACCTGTTTGCGTGGCTTGAAACAATTCACTAAAATGCTCACTTACATTAGAAAGGTGTAGAAATAAAAAAACCATAACAATATACTGCAAGTTTTGGACTTCATTCTAAAGATACTCATGTTGTTCCATACCAAATACTTACTCTCACACAGAGAAGGTATGAATGATATGAAACCGACTAACAGAAATGTTTTGATTTGATTAGTTTAAAAACTTAAAAAAGTTACAAACACAGTACTATGTGTTGTGTAGGTTTTAGTTTGTCAGTTCACAGCTGTAAATGGAGTGCAATTCAGAGTAAAAGTTGTCCATCCTAAGTAGAGCATTAGGCTAGAGTGAACCTGCTTACAATGCAGCTAATGTGTGCTAAGTGTACCAATGATTTGCAAACAAGCCACTTCATTAGGTTCTAGTTTTATCTTGTCAGCTGAATGAGTTACCATTAGTTTATGTATCTACAGTTTTACAGAGGAAAGATTTGTAGTTTTGTATGCTTGATATTGATTCACTAAAAAAATTGTATCTGTCAACTTTATTGTATGCTATTTTAAGCCTGAATAAGCTGTCTTTTGTTATGGGTAGCAGTTCCCTCAGGACACTGGCAAAGCCAGGACAAGTAGCTAACATGATACAAATGTTAAGAATGACAAAAATTATAACTCCCTAGATGCAAGATCTAACATTCATAATTGTTGGACAATGACTTTCATATTTAAATTGCTCAATATTGTGCAATCAAAAAACAAAACAATAATATTATATTACAGTAAATAAATTCATCCTACTAACCTGATATCCCAAATAATGAGTTTTTTATCTTCACCCCTATCACCTGTAGGTGAGAACGTAACTACGTAGTTCTCACACGGTGAGAAGGAGATGAACCTAGCTTCCGGATGGAAGAACTTCTGGAACTGGGAGAACTTGGGGCCAGCCCATAGGGCCACGCCCCTCCAGTGGAACGTCGCTAGGTAGGTACCCAGCGGTGACCATACTGCATAGGTCTCCGTCCAGTTCTGAGGGGGAGGACAAATTATAATGATTTAATTTTGTTAACTTTCAAGTAAGTGTATGTTGTAATTTCAAAGTGCATTTAAAATTAAAACAAAAGTACTTGGTAGCATGACTACATAAACTTCTCTGTTATCTCTATTAAACAATAAATAACCATAAAAAGCTAGGACTTTACAGCTAATGACCAATTGCTTACAACAATGTGTTAAAACATTGACAAACTACATGAATAATGTAAAATTGATTAAGTTCCTATGGGAAGGATAAACTATTTATTTCAGGATAAAGTACACAAAAATGGAAAGCTTCCTAGCTATCATGAAACCTAAATTCCCACATTGGAAAATTATTTCATCATAAGTGATCAAAATTAAAAAGTAAAACNGTGTATGTTTTAGTTTGTCAGTTCACAACTGTAAATGGAGTGCAATTCAGAGTAAAAGTTGTCCATCCTAAGTAGAGCATTAGGCTAGAGTGAACCTGCTTACAATGCAGCTAAAGTGTGCTAAGTGTACCAATGATTTGCAAACAAGCCACTTCATTAGGTTTTAGTTTTATCTTGTCAGCTGAATGTGTGACGAAACGGTCCTGCCGAGGGGGACCCTTGACGTCACTCTGGGTCGGGAACGAGTAAAATAGGTACTAGAAAATTCCCGTCGATGAAATGAAAAAATGGGTGGTTCTGAACTGGCAGACCAATGCAAGTACGTACGCCTTACCTTGGTTATCCACGCCAACGAGTCTTCTGACTTNGGCATTCTGCCAAACCTGGAGGGCGACACCGGTACCAATACCGACCAGGAACTGGTCGTACGCATCCGGGTCCATCAGGTACCATTGTAAGTCAGATTGGACCTTGAACGGTTGGGGTGCTGGAGGCTCCCATTCTTTAGGGATATCTGAATATCTGAACAAACAAATTTTATTGTTAATTATGTATATATTTGTTTTGATAACAGTTTTATTTTGATTGTGTCTTGCACTTTGAAACTATTGTTACAGAAGAATTATAAGTTTAGAGGAAATTATTGATATTGTATTATGCATTTATTTAAGTATCTGCATACAGCATAAGGAAAATGATTTAGCAACTGAGGTATTCTGCCTATTAACAGGAACTAAGGAGTTTTGAAGTTTTTGAATAGTTCATTCAAGTTTCCATGTTCTAATGATTGTAACTACTACTCCTGCTTGTATTTAGTAGGAAAACATTAAATCTAAATAATTAATACCTCCCAATGTCAATGACAAGACTGTTAAAGAGC
>NWSH02000019.1:3660164-3676041 GCA_002382865.2 Heliothis virescens
AAAAGATTACTGTCAGCCTCGCCACTTCAGAGAAGACCTATTGACCTGTAGTTTAGATATTAAAAGGCAATTGATTAATTGATGAATTGATTTTGCCTTGAGACATACTCTTTATATTACTAAAATCAAAAATGCTAAATTAGATAATTTCTGTCTGAATCTGTGTCAAAAAGTTATGAGTAGGTATTATCCCTAGCAGGCCGAGCGCATGTGAGTAGCAAAAAAGTATGCAAATAGCATATCAATCTCTTTTGCAGTTATCGACAATCTACAACAAATAGGCACAATGATCTTCGCTCAATGGCTTTTNTTAGATAATTTCTGTCTGAATCTGTGTCAAAAAGTTATGAGTAGGTATTATCCCTAGCAGGCCGAGCGCATGTGAGTAGCAAAAAAGTATGCAAATAGCATATCAATCTCTTTTGCAGTTATCGACAATCTACAACAAATAGGCACAATGATCTTCGCTCAATGGCTTTTACGAACAATGATGCGTAACAGAGAAATGTTCCCATGCGATTATTCTCTCGGAACAATCAAATAATAAGACAAATGCCCGGAAAATAGGGCGTACGGTTTACGTCATTTTCTTACGGTTCCGCGAGAAGCTAGGAAAACTATGAACTATAGTCGCGTAAGTTGATTTGGATTAGAATGTTCAAATACAGCATGTAAGTCATACTTATGATTTACTAACGCAGTTAAACAACAAAATACATACGTTTATTACAATAAAGGAAGCTCCTATTACAATAATATTGAGATATGAGAAATTAATCACCACTAAGGTGTGAAACAGAAACAATATCAAGCGTTTGGCTCTTAATATAATTTTCATACATATGATTGGGTACCCCAGCTGTAGCCATGGGCAAACTACTGTTTTATTTAAAGTCAAAGACCATAGTATACATGGGCGTCCGATAGATTTACGTTTATTTCTTTATAGATTACCTCACGTGCCATTTTCTTAACAAACCATGATGTCACCTACGCTGCACCATGTGTGACATAACCACCATCAATACCTTTAATTAAACTATTTTTACAGCATCTGGTAAAAATAGCGAACATTTTCCACAGCGATACATATAATGATGACCCAACGGATTCCATTTAACAGAAAAAAGCCATACAGATATCTACACAGATCTCTGTAAACTTGAAATGGCAATAAAGTTGTCAGGTAGAGATACTCTGTCTAACTTAGGCAAACTTAATACAGCACAAAACTTTCTTTCAATTACCGGCAGAAAGTTTAAACGGCATTTGTAAACTCTAGGTTTGAGTAGGTCAAATATATTTGAACCGATATATCCACTAATACAGGCTGGGTCTGGTTACTTGTCATTATTCACTGCAAATACCTAGTAAGCAGAAAATGTGTGTTTACAATTGCATAACTGAGCAGTCAGCTGTTTAAACACTGACTCTTATTGAAATTATTTTACTTGGGACATAACTTCAAGTTGATTGAATATCTCTGCGAATGTTTTGAGGTTGTAAGCACACGCGTCTTCACGCTAGGGCCCGTAGTATTGAGGCATTAGGCAATCGGGGCAAGCGCTCGCTACACACGAATGCCAAGCCCAGTCAGACCAGTCAGTGCCTCATAGCGCCCGCGGGCCGCCGCGTTTCCCGCGTTACCGAACCACAGACAACATAATATTGTATCCCGAATATTCCCGCGCAAAGGTAATCAGCGTAATACCGTTCGTTTTAATTTATTCCGTGTTTAAATACTTGTGATGTGTTCAAGTGTGTCACATTAGTGCAGGTTCACGCGCATTGTGTGGCTTTTGTTATTTGTTTGCTTAGTACAAACTTGTGCCCGTATTTTTGTTCTGTTTATACGAAGAGTACCTATACGGGTACCTCAAGTACCTAACGTTATGTATGACTTATCCTAATTGTACTTAATTAAAATATAGCGACTTGATTGGTCGAATAAGTACTTAGTAAAGCGGCCGGTGTCGGAGTTTTTCTGTTTTTTTTTTAATGATCTCTTGACCACAATGACTATGTTTGCTATGGAATCTGACCGGAAATGGATAACAATTTCCTCTGCAAATATAAAAATTGCTCATCCCTAATTGAATAACTTCGCCGGCCCATGTTTTTATAGTGTGTTTAGTCCAATCCAATGTGTTGACAGTTACTTACATAGAGTTGGTTAATAACAAGTTTTGCGAGTTTTTTTTTGTAAGTATTTACTTATCCTTCAATGGAGTCAAGGTTTTTTCTACAGTATCTATACATTCTTTCCTACATTTCTATATACCTACTTACTTACTTATGTATCTATCTATATAAGAACAATAAAATTCCTGATTTACATAGAAACTTACCGAGGTATTTATTAAAACAATTCTTAATGCATTATGATTATGAATAATGTATCACATTATATACAGTACTTACACGTGTACCTACGCAGGTACCTATCGCATTTAACTTATGTGCATAAAAGAAGCATACAGTATAGAATAAATCTTTGCCCCCTATAGACACTTTCTTCCCTATCACGTATTGAATCCATATTTTTGAAGACACACAGCAGTTTCACAGAAGAACAGTCTCTCACAAAATTAAGCATAATCAAAACAGAAGAAATAAAGCAACAACAATAAACCCCTCAAAATTTAACACCATTTTACCCATATCATAATTTCCATAGCACGCAGACAGACAAATCTGGAAACTTCTAGAAGATGATTTGGCTGTTCCTTCTATTCGCGCTGGCCGTGGCCAGGGGGCAGGAAACCTGTCTCTCTGTGGAAGACGACCCTTATCTCCTCTTTGGCACGAAGACTGCATACATATTTGCCAATTTGGGCGTCCCTTCGACAAGAGCTCATGATGTGCCTGGTAAGTTGGTGAAAATTAATTGTAGAGTTAAGACGTATGTGGCAAATAGCTGAAGAAGTTTAAATTAAAAGTAACTCTGACTGTCTTTTTCATAATTTTTGTACGAGAACTTACTGTAAGATGTGTTTTTAACATCTTTGTCAATAATCTTAAGACCATGTTTACAGACTCTCAAAAGCTTAAAATGTTGTTTAATGAGAGAGAGAAAAACAACATTTGTCAAAAAAAGATAGTTCATCATAAAGAAAATAGCGAACCAAGAAAAAATCTATTTTCGTAAAGCAAATAAATTCATATTGCTATGCTGATCTTATCGTCAAATTAGGTCATATGAAACATCTTCCATAATCGTGCATGGGTTATAAATGCAATGGGTAACTAGCAAACACCATACCGTAGTAGTATGAAAACCTTAAAGCGTATGGACATGAATAATGGCTATTTCTATTAACGTCATACACCATGCATTAATCAAACGATTTAAATCTACATAATGATAAATAGTCGACAGCATCTAATATTTATAATAAAATAAGGAAAATATATATAAATTGAGACAGCTTTTTAACGTGTGCACAGATTTTTCCAATTTTGATATCAGTATTATCTTATGGGCTTTGTAAAAAAATATTCGCATAACGCACTAGTCATCCATCCCAAAATGCATTTGGTACAACTTTACGTTTAGGAATATTTCAATAGGGTTTGAAGATTTAATCAACTTCATTATTTATTTTCTTTGTATGGTTAGAGGCGTTCAATTTTGATCATCTAGAATTATTTTTCAATCTAAGCAGGATTAAAATCAGTACATTTAACTTTACATTTTATAAATTAAAACTAATTTCTAAGTATAAATAAAAAACTTACAACAAAAATAATAAACAAACAATATATATTATTTATTACAAATATTTACATTACGCGTCAAAGTATTCCTCCGCATCGCTATCATCCGGTAACGTGCCCAGAAGACTGACTGCATTGCCACGTTGTATGGCAATGCTTATTCTAGCAGGATTAGGATTATAAGTTCGATTTTATTTTTTCACATATTGGTTTTAAAATGTAATGTTTACTGCAAGCCCGAGTTTGGTAGAACATAGGGGAAAGGTACTACAAATTGACCACAAGCCGCGGTTTTCATTTTGATACCGTTAGGTATTACGTGCGTACTAACATATTCTTAGACATTCCTATTCTTTTAGACCACCAATTAATCCACTGTAAAGATTGTAATCCAATAATAGAAGAAAAACTGAATTTCCCGTACATTTATCAAATGTTAATAAAATAGGTGAAGCATATGAGACGAAATCCACCAGACCAGAAATAAAAATAGACGAGTATTTAATTGTTCTTTTTTTGCTAGACTTTGTAATGAACAATGCCAGTTGGGATAAATATGGAGGTAAAAGGGTATTATTTTATAAATCGACGGGTTAGAGTGAAAACTTCTTAACTATTCAGGAAGGAGAATGAGCATGTGCTTTGCAACATTTCCTTCTTTGAAACGCAATTAAAAATATTGAGCAGAAATTGCATTTCCGAGGTTTCCACTCTAAGACGACGAAATATGGTTATAGGTATAATATATACCTCTAAAATAAGTAAAATTCACTAAAAAGAGACGGAAATTAAGAGGACATTGAAAAGTTACACACGCAAAAAGATTTAGATATATTAAGCCGGCTCTACACTCGCCCGCGAAGTCGCGCCGTTATTTCACGCCGTGAATGTATGCCGCGCGCGATCCACGCGTGAACTGTGTCCCTCCACACTCGCAAATCTTCACAGTCTCGTTCGCGACAATGGACGACGACGACGTGATTTCTGCTGCTGCTGTGTCACTGCTTGCTATTGCTTATTATAATTACCTTTGTGTTAAAGATAAGAAGCAAATAAAAAAGAGATGTAGAAAAAGACGTTGGTGAATGACACCAATGTCCTGTCCGCTACTGCGGAAAAATGCGAGTGTAGATGCGTTCACGTTCGCGCGCCGCAAACCCTTTGTCGCGGACCAAAAAACCGACACTGATCGGGGAACGGCGCGAAGCGCGAACGCGAACTGTGAACAACATCCACATTCGTGATTCGCAGTTGTCGCGGGATTTCGCGGCCGTTCGCGCCGCGAGTGTAGAGCCGGCTTTACGGCTTTATATCAATTTTATCCTACCTAACACCTTACTAATGACTAGCAAATACTTTCGACTCCCACGATCGCTTGACAAGCCTCACTCGACTAGCGCTCAATGTGGCTCATCATCATACGTCGGCATCTTTGTTTCCAGGCATAAGCTTCACGACTGCTTTGTGACTGGAATTGTTAAATAAATGCGTGTTACGTAGGTATATCGATGGTCTATGACGTCGTGTGACTCGTGACGTCGTGACTATTATCTGGATCTTGTCTGAGTATGTCCAAGACACAGCTTGATGTAAGAATTCTCTTTGATTCTTCAGAACTCGATTTTTATCGTTTATGAATCATCATTTTCAACAGTCATACTGCCCTTATGCCTATTACTTATTTGGTGTCGAAGCCGCGCGTCTTCTTCTGCCACACTTCTCTGCCTGACTCCATCTCATTAATGAGAATCTTTCCAGTCTTCTTCTTTCTTTGGTCGTCTTCCTTACAACCTTCGTACCACGTAGGTAGTCTCCGGTAATTTTGATCCTGGTTTTCACAATAGTGCCGAACGAGTTTTGCTAATAAGTAATTTTCTATTTAATATTTTTTTCTCGCACAAACCATATGCGCAGTTAGTGCATTCACCCCCGTAACACAATATGTGATTTGTTCTCATAGCAGCGACGTGCATTGTGTAACACTTCATACAAAAACAGAGTGCGATAACCTTACATAAAGTGCCTGTAGCAGATATCATCAGGGATCTCTAGCACTGTGATTAAAATAACCAAATTAAATTATTGCCAAAATGCTTCTAAGTAACTGTACTACTATTGTACTAAGTACTGCTAAGGGTTTGTTAGCTGTTTGTGTGGCCTATTTATTTTAAATCTGCGCCAGACCTATGGCTTATGACCACTACGGGTATGTCAAAATGGGCAATATTAAAATTAGATTTCATAATACTTCTGGCGTAGGATTTCCAGGTGACATTCAATAGCCCTTGAAACAATAATTTAGCTTAGCTCAACATTGCTGGAATAAGTGCATGTTCATTAATATTTTTAAAAATATAAAATCGATATGTGACCGCGAAGATGACACTGATGTTGCAATTGTCATCGCTAGATAACAGATTCATAGCATTTCTCACTTCATTTCATTACGACCGTTTTCATACCAGAGCATTAGTTCCCCAACTCTATTACCTCTGGTTCCGATCTCTTTAATCTTGCATCCATGTTTATTGATACATTATCATTGTCTATCTATAACATCGCGTTCATGTCCTATTTTAATTTTAATTTGTAATATTTGGATTCGGTCCAACTACGTCACAGTACCTTCGCTACGCTGGAGGAAAGATGGGCCTTTGAAAGTTAATACCGCGTGAACCATTTACCTAGAACGTATGTGCAGTATGATGTAACTGTAGTTTCTAGTCCGGTCAAATTAGACTTTCAGTGCTACATTAATTCGCAACAAGATGAATTTTGGAAGATAAGAAGATAGATAATTTAATGATCTACAATTTTGACCTCATGTATTTTTATGATAAAACTTGCCGTTTAGCTGAAAATTGCTAAAAACTCATTTATTTGTCATTTGACCTTGAATAACTTTTTTTCCACACACGAGAATCATGGGGAACTTTCAGGTTTTGTTTATAATGGGCTTTTGAACAACTGTACCAAAATTCAACTTGTTGCGAATTAATCTTATCTCACCGAACATTTTTAGTCTAATTTGACCGGACGGATTTGTAGCGGATTTGTAGCATCCGCCGTTGCGACAATTATCGGGCTGGTAGATACCATAATTTTGTCAGTTTAAACTTCGCTTGGTTTAAATGATTCGACATGAGCTCTAATCAAATAGGTACTGCTCAACCCAAACTGTCTCATGTTCTCACATAAATATGATGGATGGATGTTCAATAATATTATCCCCTTACTGCGATGAGTTTTAAAATATCTTTCCAAATCACGGTTCCAAATATTAAATTTTGCGACGAACCAAGGATCTGCTGAAGTTAATATTAACTTCAGCAAAGTTATTCAATATTAACTTCAGCATAAAACGTTTCCATAAAGCTATTCCGAGTTAACAAGCTGAAACAAAGCTGTATTTAAGTTTCCCCGACACCCGATGCTCAGTGGGATCACAGAGGGGTGTAGGTATGTTACATGACACACTTTTCTAGGCTATTGTTAGGCATAGGGATCTAGATGAAGGGTGCTATTGTAGGATGAAACTAGGTAAATGTCTGACTGTAATCTTTTTTTAAGCTTTAGAAGTGAAGGTTTCATCTGAGAATAATCTTCTCCTTATTGATGTTTGTTTGAGGAGGTTTGCTGAGAAAATTTCTAACCTTCCTAAATAAATGTGCTATGGGCTAGTGAGTGATGATGCTAAAGTTACAGTTACCTACTTCGAAAACCACTGTCCAATGTCCACTGTCCAATTTTCGCCAACAATTTGACCTATATAACTTAATTTGACCCGCTAACGAATGCCTTTAATCTTAATGAAGTCTGACAATAGTGGCATAGTGGCAATGTCGATATTAAGGCGGGCGCGCTGGTCTGACAAATGACCACTAATATGCCTCGTTAATATGATTGATCGAATCGTATTTATGAATGAATGTGACCTGGCATTTGATAGTCATGAATAATGTGAATTATTGGCATTGTTTATTGGCGATCCACAGGAACTTCGACAAAAATGCAAATCAAAATCCTTTGATTGGCGAGAGATTACCATGCTACTTTTGGTTACCGGCCAATGGGATGACGAAATGGTTCATACATATGATGAGATATAACTTTTCTCAAAATGTATGCTTTAAGAATAATTTCGTAACACAAATGATTAGAGAAGCTTGGGTCATATCTCTCACCCCATGATTCATTGATGGACATTATCTGCGCTCCCTTATCGCGAACTGCATCGTGTGCTGAGGGGACTCGCTGCCTGCACCTCGTTGCTTAATCAGAGCAATTATTACAGGCCATCGGGTCAAGACCTAAACAATCTAGACTCGGATGAAAAGTACTGCTCAAGAGAATAAAAAAATATACTGGTTATCAATATTTACCTCCTATCCTTCTCTGTGTGAGAGGACGCCTGTGCCCGGTATTGGGACTATAAAAAGGCTAATGATGTTCAATACTCTGCCTATTATGTAATGCAAAATTTATCTATCTTATGTGCCGACACTTAGACACAATCTTTATATTAAAGGACCTCTTGATACAAAGTGTATCTCGAAGTCTTGCTCAATCCTTCTCTGTTGGAAAGAGACCAGTATTTTAAAAGTTTTGGCTTTGAAACAGGACATGCAAAATAACTGCAACTAAACAACTGAAGATCTCCACGTTTTCCACTACCACAACAAACATAATGACAAGTAAACACGATGTATGGGAATGTTACCTACACGGTACCTAATCTATTTTTAATATTGCGCCTGGTACCACGGACTGTCCGTGGCACGTTACCGTTTTGTTCCGGGAACGTCGTATGGCAGGGGAGATGCAACTGCACCTTGATTTAGTTTTATGGATGCAATGTCGGTAAACTGTGCCGGACGTATTGATGTTATAGACATCTGTAAAAATAGACACGCATTTAAAAAAATGTCATAACAGACACGACAGAGTTACATTTGCATTTTACTTTAATTAATGATTTATTATAATTAGAGAACCATATACTGTGCTGAAAACGCGAGGTTATCACGCACAAACATACATTCGCGCCTCCTTTTTGGAAGTCCGTCAAAAATCTATTAAAATTAAGTTTATTTTACCAGGTTGTGAGCCCGTTGCCTTCTGGCTGCTGAATCGACATGGTTCTAACAATCCTGAGGCCGATGAGATTGTCGAACTGCAGAAACTTGGAGACTTCAGGAACAACATCGTTACTAACTACAAGAATGGCAACTTTAGGAATACTAATGTAAGTTAATGAGAGAATGAGTACCTATGTAACCAAGATCTTGGGACGACTAAATTAGTAAACGACATCACGACTCATTGTCCTTAAAAAACGATCTTCCATATTCCGAGACCAGCCCTAGAAAATAACAGAAGAATTTTATTTTGCGATCTTTAAACAAGCAATAATTAGCCTGAGTAAGAGCATGATGATAGACAACCCTTGATCAACGGATCGCACAGGATATAAAACTCTTTAACCCGAATATATATTTCTAAGGCCATATCTCCCATCATAATTATTTTTATATCAAACAGCTCAGACCTTCAAAATTCCTTCTTACCGTTCCCAGCAACGAATCTGCACTGCAGACCTGAACCTCCTAGAGGAGTGGCAGTGGAACCCGCGGCTCAACGTCACATTTGCTGGAGACCTGACAGCTGATGGGTACATGACCACCCAGCAGCTCGCACAGGCTTGGAAGCAGAGGTTTCCTGGACTCCTAACTTCGAGTCGTCATCATTATTTGGTAAGTTAGTGTGTAGATAGCGAAAATTGCTGACGCGAATTTGTTATTGAAGAAAACAATGTAGTTAAGAATATTTCATTTTTTTCATGTATCTAATAAGCCTCGTTCATTAAAGATTTGGAGAGTACTTGCGTACAATTTTTTGTCATGCTGATAAAAATTGAACCGGTTATGCAGGAAGTGATGCCCGAGCGGTTTACTTGTATTGAATAGCTAAAAACTTTTTTTTTCAAAGAAGGATTCTTGAAACTTCTTCTTCTAGAAAGAATTCTAGAAACTTCTTCTGTAAAATCGTAATTTTACTAAACTTACATAATAAAACGAATTTGGATATATCTTGCCCGCATTTCCTTTATTTCGATAGCTCACGTTCTTTCCAATAGGCACCTACCTATCTAAAACTCCATTCATTAATAATCCAATAGATAACGCTATTATATACGTGATCGGCCTGTCTAAGGTTCATCAAACCTACGGGCATTGATTGCACCTCGAGTACGACAGCTAGAGTATTCCTCCTACTACTACAATAAGACAATGCCTGTGATGCCTTTCCAATCCGGATAGAGGGAACGCAATTGATACCTTTGCCATATTACGTAAGCAGCTTACTGCTGATCTATGATCTACTTACTCTGGGTATTTCTATTGATAAATATGACTTTAGATATGCCACACGTTAAGACGTGTTGTTGTGCCTTGTCATCAATCCTCCTAAGTTTATTCGATGGTTTAAAACTGCTACTTTTTTACTATCGTAAGGAAACAATGGCATGCGGGCTCGTGAATTAATTCAAACTTTTTGCCAACCATAAAACAATAAGTTTTTTACTGGTTTTTTTCATCAATATTGTACCTATCTACCTTTTGGAAGCAAAACTACCAATAAGAATTTCGCCTAGGTATCAAAACAGGTGAGTTTTGAGTATACATGAATAGCGCGTTCTAGGCTTTATGACATAGTTCCTATATATTTGTCCTAGATATCTGCCCTCGCTCCATAAGCCATTAGTTTCAAGGAGCAGCATTATATTTTCAGTGACATTAGGTATTCTAGTGAGTCACGCTTCGATGGTGCACTATTTGACGTCAGGGCTCATTCATATTGTATACGAGCATGATACGAGGTCTACATGGCTTGTACTGAGAACTGGACTACAATTAAAAATAAAAAGAATATCAATATGGAGGCTGAAGTAGTGGAAGGTTAAATGAAAATTTTATGGCGGAACACCTGTACCTGAGGTGGCATGTCCTTTCGCAATGGTTAAGGCTATCATGACCTAGGAGGTCTACTGGTCACTTGGGAAAATACCTGGAAAATCTGGACTAAAGAACTGAAAAGGCAGATACCAGTCAATCAATCGCAGTTTGGGGGTTATTATATGAAACATTTGCTTATCTGGCTAGGAGGTCCCCAAGCTGCGATTGTTAAATTTTTTTCTGCCTTTTCAGTTCACAATTTGAGATGCTTCATGCAGGTGGCTCCGGCTAAAATAAGTCATCAATTCTTCATGAGCAATCGATCAAATAAAATTCTTGCACCATCTGTAATTATCAGAAGTTTAGTTTGGCCATTGCAGATGTTTATCAAAATTTGCAATAGCCTCATAATTAATAAGGACTTGTTTGTCTATTTCTCCATTACAGTTCAAGTACGTGAATGATCAGCTATCGAGCAACACGTTCAAGGCCTTCACTGAGGGATTGTTCGGAGACCAGGCAGAGAGCTTCGATATACCTAAGGAAAATGATGAAAAAGTTGTTCGGGTAAGTACCCATTTAGGGTTCCTTAAACAAGGATAAGTAATAGCTATGAAGGTCTTGGCCAACGTATCTATTTCATAAAGAGATTACTACAGGTTATAAAAGAATCTGTTCTGATCTCCATATTCTTCACTGACATTACGACAGTATGTTATACTATTGGTATATGTAGTTGTATTTCTCTTACATTTCAATTAAAATTACAATTTTCAACCTTATCACAATAGTGGAAGGTTAATGTTCGATTGGTAACATTTTACCTATTCAGGTAGGATGACCTGCTGGCATCTGTACGAAATAAAGATAACCTATGGGATTGGAGGGCACATCATGTTGCCCAATAAAGTATATAAATCTCTAGCTAGCTCCTAACAAAATCTGCCTGGAGACAAAAATTTGTGAATAAAGTTTAATGATTGGATGTTACATTTTCTTTCAGCCTATCAAGTTCTGCCCGGCATGGACGAAAGACGTTGGGGATAACAACGACACGCTATCACAGCTGAACATCTTCGAGTCCAAGAGAGAATATAAAGAGGTGAGCATAACCTGGCAATTATTTATTTGCTGATTACGAAATTTTACTTCAGTACAAATCACTTAAATTCCTGATAATTTCTGGCCCCAAAATACTCAAACGTTACTTAACTTTAAGTCTAGTCTGTTCTTTCTATCATAGCAATACGTTAGATGTGATAAAGATAACTCAATCTCAAAATTATTCGATAGAATAAGCTATGAGCACTTAAAATTGAGTGACGTTTCAGCCGTTAGTCTACTGTATGAACCAAATATGTAAAAACAATATACCTATTCCAATGTTTCCATAATGATACCCTATGCCCAAAACAGAGGTACTTTGAACTTGCTAATTATAAAGACCTTAGAACAGTATAAATTGATATTAATGAGCACGGATTTAACATGATCATAATGATCTTGTTCGTTGTTTTAAAATGATTCTAAGGATAGGTAGATCTTAACATCAGATCACGGAAGTGATTTTTTGTTGGTAATTAGCTGACTAAGAATGAACAAGCGTATCGCTAACTCCACTTTAGTCACCTCGGTACCTATATCGAAGTTTTAAAAACACGTTGCCCGCCAATCTGTTAAAAGTATTTTCTAGAAAAATACGAAATTGGTTCTTTATTGTGAAGATAAGAAATAGGAACACTCTACCCTTCCTTTGCCCTTAAACCTCAAATAGATAATGATTTCGCTGCCCTAGCAAGTGAAAGTTTAAGAGATATTCTTCCAAAATAATTACAACTGGTTATGCGAAAAAGACTTCGGTTGCGCCCATTTGGTTTCAAAGAATATCTTCCCAGTTCTTTTGAACGTAAAACAAAATAAAAAGGTTGTCTTTTTTTTCTCAATTTGAACTGAATAAGATTGAATTTCCATGGGCAGATGATCAGCAACATCTCCCTGAGGCTAGGCTTCAACTACGACGTGCAGAAGGAGACGATCTTACGCGTGTACCAGCTCTGTCGCTACAACAAGGCCTGGGACGTCGTCAAGATATCGCCTTGGTGTGCTGTGAGTACTGATCATTCTATGGAATAAGAATAGAAAAATTGACTCGTATTCATCATAGATAGATGCCAGAAAAATATTGTTAAAAAGTTCTTAGAAAAATTTTCTTCATTTGTATGGCAATGGTTTTGTAAAAATTTTGAACATAAATCTTAGGAATTGAAATTCTAAGGTTCTGACGACAGTATATCGCCGCAATGACGAAACTACGGAAGAACCATCATACTATTCTGCGGTTCGCGATTTCTTTACAAAATATATCTGCCACCCTGCCATTGCCTGATTTGTTAACCTGTTCCTTAACCCTTTTCTTGGCAAAAAAAAAAAAACTTAAATTATGGATATTTTTTCAAATAATCTATTTTCATATGAACCTAGATTGCAGGGAAAAATAATAAAAAAAATCGACGAGTTTTATTTCCTGAGATACCTTCCGTATCCTGTGAGATACATTGCCATGTTCGTTAGTAACAATTATCTCAGGTGAATGTATCTCGCGAGATACATTCACCTGAGATACATCCCACGGGACGCGGGTGAAACCTCTGGTGGAAGCTAGTCTATACTAATATTAATCTATACTATGTCTATACTATATCTATACTAATATTATATAGCTGAAAAGTTTGTTTCTTTGTTTGTTTGTTTGTTTGAACGCGCTAATCTCAGGAACTACTGGTCCTATTTGAATTTTTTTTTCAGTGTTAGATAGCCCATTTAGCGAGGCAGGCTATAGGCTACTTTTTATCCGGATGCGCACAGTGGTTCCCATGGGAAAGCGGGTGAAACCGCTGGCGGAAGATTAGTAATATTATAAAGCTGAAGAGTTTGTTTATTTGTTTGAACGCACTAATCTCAGGAACTACTGCTCCGATTTGAAAATTTCTTTCAGTGTTATATAGCCCATTTATCGAGGAAGGTTATAGGCTACTATTTATTCGGGTGCGTGGAGTAGTTCCCACGAGACGTGTGTGAAACCGTTGGCGGATGCTAAAAAAAAAAAAAAGGAAATGTTAGGGTCCGATGGGTTCAATGCCTTTACAATTTTAAATAAAACAAAATAAAAAAAGATGAACTGTATTTAAACTGTGTATTTAAAATTGTAAAGACATTGAACCCATCGGACCTTCTTCTTGCTGCTCCAAAATTGGTTACTGTGACGAGACGAGATCAAAAATGCCGAAAGCTTCGCAAGAGCAAAGCGTCATGTTCAATGGCTGACATCAGGGGGGTGACATGAGTCGGACTCGTTCACGAAGGGTGCGTAAAAAAAATTAAAAATCACGCTTGTGTGTGGGTGCCCCTAAAAACTCTTATTCTATTGTAGTTTATAGTATTTGTTTATCAAAGCGGCAGCGGTAATTTGTGAAAATTCTGGCTATCATGATTCACGAGATACAGGTAACAGAGGGACGGAAATACGAACATATTATTATATAATGCTATTAATACTTCGCAAAAACACAGTAGGATTCAAGTACGGAACATACCTTTCCCAACAAGTTATCGAAGAAGCTCATCATATCCTTGACGTGCGTGCAGCCGACGTCCTTGTTGAGAGCTGATCCGTAGCCGAACTTGTAGTACGTCTCCAGGTCTTCAGCGTACTCCAGGCGTTTTAGATCCTCACGGGTGAAAGCCTGGAAGAGGAGAAGAGACAATTTTATATTTTGGTCATGAACCATCAACCACGGAAAGGACAGTGCTTAACTCAGCATCTGCTAAACCAAGTATCTTGGAGTAGTCTTTTAGTTTAACTGGATTGGCTGAGAGACCAGTATTTTCCGTTAACCTTTTCTTGACGGAGTGCACTGTGAGATACAGTCAACTTCGAAAAATCATACTTAGAAAATTTAATTTGCTGGAAACAAAACGTTTTCTATATTTAAGAAACTAACTCTTCTCTGAACCCATCTACATGAAGTAATATCAGTTTGACTTATTCGTTTTTTATTCACATTCAAAATTATGAACGATTCAAAGGCATTCCGCCGAAAAAGGTAAGAAAATTGATATTTTATATTGTTTTTCCTCAATAATGTAATAATTGTGCATATCACGATACAGAACATTAGTGGATACGTGACAATTGAGTAAATTTTGACGCTCAATTGTATATTTGGTTTAGTAAAGTAATGCCAAACTGTTATGTATCTCACAGTGCACACCGCAAGTTCACTTTTTTTATGTTTTGGTGGAATGTATCCTGTAGTGCACACTGCGACGTTTGTAGTGTTTTGATTCTTATGGTTTGGTGTTCATTATTTTGATGGTGGCGTTATGGTAATAGTGGTAAGCTAAAGCATAAAGGTTCTGGTTTCGATACCCGATCGAGAAAAAAAATATATATTCATGACCTCTAAAATTTTTAACATTTTTATACTGTGCTAGCTTCCGCCAGCGGTTTCACCCACTTTCCCGTGGTAACTACTCTACGCACCGATAAAAAGTTGCATATAGCCTGCCTCGATAAATGAGCTATCTGACACTGGAAGACTTTTTCAAATAGGACGAGTAGTTCCTGAATTAGCGCGGTCAACCAAACAACAAAACACTTCACCTTTCATAATATTATTAGCATCCGCCAACGGTTTCACACACGTCTCGTGGGAACTACTCCACGCACCCGAATAAATAGTAGCCTATAACCTTCCTCGATAAATGGGCTATATAACACTGAAAGAAATTTTCAAATCGGAGCAGTAGTTCTGAGATTAGTGCGTTCAAACAAATAAACAAACTCTTCAGCTTTATAATATTACTAATCTTCCGCCAGCGGTTTCACCCGCTTTCCCATGGAACCACTGTGCGCATCCGGATAAAAAAGTAGCCTATAGCCTGCTCGCTAAATGGGCTATCTAACACTGAAAAAAAAATTCAAATAGGACCAGTAGTTCCTGAGATTAGCGCTTTCAAACAAACAAACAAACAAAGAAACAAACTTTTCAGCTATATAATATTAGTATAGATATAGTATAGACATAGTATAGATTAATATTAGTATAGACTAGCTTCCACCAGAGTTTCACCCGCGTCCCGTGGAGATGTACTCAGGTGAATGTATCTCGCGAGATACATTCACCTGAGATAATTGTACTAAC
>NWSH02000019.1:3686916-3697304 GCA_002382865.2 Heliothis virescens
GAAGTGGTGAAGGGTGGGCGTTTTGGGGGCTGTCTTTTTGTTAAATTGACCTTCAAAAAGTGCTGATTTTCAGCCTACTTTAAATAAATGACTTTTTATTTTATTTTAAAGCAATATTTTTCAAAATGATGTTTTTTTGTCCCCAGCAAAACTAATGACATTCAAGGACCTATCGGAGCGTATCCGCACGGAGTCGGGCCCGCTGAGCGCGGCGGCGCTGCTGTCGGCGCTGAGCGGCGCGGCGNTGTACTAAATTATAATTACATCTATGGATATTCTATGTAATATCGACTAAATTTTAATAAATCAACGATTTTTTATTATTAATGCAGGTTGAATCAAAAGACGTTTTAATCTTTGAATATTGTATTAAAATACTAATTATGCCTGGTACACGTAAAACTGATAAGGTTATAATTATTATTATGCACAACTAAAAGTACATCCTCTTTCATTAGCGATTAGAAATAAATCAAGTGCTAATGCTGTTAACAATGCAAAATAAAATACACCGTAAATTAACCATAGCCAAACTCTTACAAGATTCAGTAGAAAACATTGAAT
Organism: Heliothis virescens; assembly: GCA_002382865.2. Taxonomy (NCBI): domain Eukaryota; kingdom Metazoa; phylum Arthropoda; class Insecta; order Lepidoptera; family Noctuidae; genus Heliothis; species Heliothis virescens. The sequence goes on from NWSH02000019.1 coordinate 3,687,481, forward strand.
AAAAGCACCAAATGTAAACAGAATTTGAAAGAACAAGTACATTTTTTCCATGAATAATGGAACTTTTCTTCGTAAATACAAGATAATGAATAATAATGATATAACTAGCGTAGGACCAGTAGATATGCAGTACATATGCCCTTGTGGTTTTGGAATTATCATCGGCAACATGGTAATTACTAGTGAAATTACCTACAAGGAATGAAATAGTAATAAAAATATGTTCAATATTACAGCACAAGAATATTATACGAAAAGGAATATACTTACAAACTCGACAAGTTTCATAATAAAAATATTGTATCTGATTAGTTCGCTCCATTTTTTATCAACTGGTACTGAATCTAAAACATAAAAATAAAACAAATATGAGAAAACATTCCTATGATGGTGCCAAGATCATTTAATCTACTAAGACATTTTAAAACACTGTAGATATGTATGCAAGATCATTACCATTTATTATCATGTCCGACATTTTCGAGGTTTGTTATTTATTCCTTCCTTTCAATAATTGTGTAACATTTATTGTGTGACCCTAATAGCTGGTTTGGAAATAATACATATTTACAAAATATAAAATAATAATGTAACAATATCTTCAAAAACCGTCAAAAATAATATTGTGACGTCTAATAGATGTCTGTCAGTCAATATTAAATTCTTTTAACATTTCTAGATGCCACTTGTTTGCCAGAATTTTCATACAATCAGAGCTTTTATTCAGTCGAGTATAAAATCTGCATACAGAAATTCAACAATTCGTCAGTGTTGTGAAACACTAAAATTATTACTAAAACAAGATGGCGACATCAATTAGTTCTGCTTTGCACCACGAAAAAGGTGTGCATAGGAGCGCTGTTGAAAACTGTCAAAAATGGTGGATTTGTTCTGTCACATTGGCGTTGCGGTGTGATTTTTATAAATTTCGTTTATATTTTCCAGTCATGTTATAGCTTTGTTTGCAAGATATACATAGCAATAATGGAGGAAGAAGATCCAGTAGTGCAGGAGGTAAAACTACCAGTCAAAACTAACTAACAACGTGGTATTTCATTAGGTTATGTTGTTGTGAGAAAACGTAGCTTTTGTGGTTAATTTGGGTATTTATTCGTTCCAGATACCTGTGTTTCTGTCGCAGGCATTATCTCAGAACCTGTATATATACCAATATCCAGTGAGACCGGCCAATAGGGACTGGAAAGATATAAAAGTAGTGAATGCATCTGTGAAGCCTAGGAACAAGATGGTGCGGCTAGAAGTTGGCTTGGACACGTACAGTGACAAGTATTGTTCGTCTAAAGGCGAACAGATCGCTCTCAATACAGATGGACAACAGGTAAAAATTCTATCAAAATGTTTCACTGATGTCTCTGACAGCTGTAGCTTGCTGCAAGATTGTAAGCAAATTATGCAATTTTCTAATTTATCGAATATGATTCCATTAATTTCTTCTACTTATTACTTGTACAGGAATCATCATGGCACATAAAGGAGAAGGACAGATCACAGTACTTTAGACATGGCATTATGGACAAAATTGTCTATGAGAGCAGTGTACCATGCACAGAGACACAGCACTATGCTGTAGCTATCCTTCAGGATAAGGAGTTACATTGCACACCTATTCAAGGTATGGAGTATTGAAATATAGAGGATAGATACAAGCAACGATAGGGTAGTTGATAGGTCAAAAATAAATTCCTTTTTCATAGTGTTTTGGTAAAATAATGTCATTGTAATTAATCATTTTTATGGAAAAGCTATTCTCATTTTTATTTAAAATATAAGTAAATAACTTGATGTGAAAAATCTGTTACACATAATTGTATACACATGCACATCATACGGGAATTACCGCAAGGACCTAGTTGGATAAATAGTACAGACAACAGCAGGTCAACGTATATGAATCTGTCAAATTTTACCAATTGATCATCAACCTACCTCCATTGTGATAAGGTTGAAAATCTATTGCATAAATTTGATAGATGGTGGTAACTTGATGTGCTGTTGTCTGTACCTATCTGTATGTTGCGAGGTAGGATAGGCAGTCCCTTCATGTAAAACTGTTAATGCATTGGGTTCCACTGGGTCCAACTCCATCGTGTTTGAGAAAGGGCCAAAGCACTTTTTTCACTATAAAATTGGGATAAATTAAACACATTTTTTAAATATTTTTTAGGTATCATTCAAATGAGACCGTCTTACTCATATTTTGATAAGCAAGACAAGCGCAAGAATGACAAGAGCAAAGGAGATTCTGATGATGAAGAGAAAGAGCCTGAAGCACAGCAGGTAATTTATTTTAATTAACAGCCATCAACAAGCCATTTTAATGCCTTGAGCCTGCTTTGACCATATCCTACAGGTAAAGTAGGTATGTTTTTCTAGATCTATCAGGCTCTCTTAGATGTGCTACATATATCATAGTTACCTGCAGAAGTATACAATTCGTGCTAGATATGTCCCATTTTGTTAAGTTTTGGTACACAGTTCTTGCAGTGAGATTCTCAAAAGTTAACTTTCCAATCCTATTCTATTTGTTGTGACAAGATGAACCTTACTAAGTAGTTGATCATCAAATAGTCAAATAAAATATATTTTTTACAGGTGACAGTGAAATTCGCACGTCAAGAAACCGAGGTATCCAAGAAGGCGCGAGAGAAATCTTATGAAACAATATCGCAGCGGATTAATGATGAGCCATGGTTTGACGCTTTATGGAAATCTTCGGAAACTGATCATGCTGAGGTCAGTTGCAATATATTTGATTACAAACCATGCAAATTATATATTTTTACCTTGAAGGCTATCACACAAAACTGAATCGTCAGGTTGCAAATAAGTTTGGAATGTTCCTTCAACATATTTCTCGAAAAATGCATACTGCAGATCAATCACAATTTTGTTGCAAAGCTTCGTTTAAACTTAGATTTTTATGATGGGTTGTACCTATTACTGTTTTGTACAATGATATGAAAGCAGAATGTAACTCACAGTCAAAGACTTGCTAACCCGAGTCTAGTACACTGACACACTGAGAATTTTTTTCCGTTTGATAAAAATACAGTAATTCCTGACAATACTGTCCTCAGTCAAACAAACTATATACTATTCAATATCCACAGCTGGAGCGCTTGAAACTATTCAGCGCCACATCATCAGATGGGTCAGCCCTGACCGTGAAAGCGCGGGAGTACGTGCGAGCGCTAGTACCGGCGCCACCTGAAGACGAGGCTGATATAGCGCCTACCAAGTTACCCTCGCCGCAGGAACAGCTCAAGGAGATACTTATTAGAGGTATGTTATATCCTGGAATTGTTTAGTGCTCTGTCATCAGACGTTTTTTGTTTACGTGATTGTTTCTCAGAACAAGAAATTATTTTTGTGTATTGTCTAAGAAAGTAGTTAATGCTATGATTAACCATACCAGTGACACTGGGTTAATAGTGTTGAACTATGTTTCTTTTGTTTAATTCTGAATCTCAATTAAGCGTCATCCACACTACTCGTAAAGCTGGCCAAGGTGAGAGCTACATCTGACTACGGCCAACTTTTCCTTGCTATATTCTTTCATTAATGGTTCCAACCAAATTTCGAGTAATGTGTGTGTTTTTTCGCAGCAAAACTGATGACATTCAAAGACTTATCGGAGCGCATCCGCACGGAGTCGGGCCCGCTGAGCGCGGCGGCGCTGCTGTCGGCGCTGAGCGGCGCGGCGTGCTGCGTGCGCGGCGTGTGGGCGGCGCGCTCGGCCGACCTGTTCGCGCGCGCCGCGCCCGTGCCCGCCCGCCTCATGTGCGCCGCCAGGGACCATGTCGTGAGTACATGATACAATTTGCGGCCATTTTTAGGTACCGCTGTAGGTAGCGCAAGGTTCAAGAGGTCTAGATACTGTTATTGTAATACTACCTTAAAAGTATTCGTGCAGCATTCGTCGATGTACTTTATGTACGACTTGACGTCCTGCCGAACACCGCCTGAGTCCATGTTGGTCTACTTGTCTACTAATAAAAAGGGCCTGATCAAATAATGGTTACGCTCTAACGTCACAATGCATTTTTACGTCTGCCCGTCGCATTGTATTGTGACCTCTAAACAATTTTTTGCTAGAAAAATGAATTGCAAACTTCAACTTCATTTATTCATGAAATTAATCCATAATTTTCCACAACTAAATATATTTTTTTTTCACCACAGCTTACCTCTTCACACAACATTCGTACATTGATCGACGGAAGGTAGCCGCGGCCGTTCGCCTCCCTCCCGCAGAGGTGTTAGAAATCATCCGATCCGTCGCCAAGTTCAACCCCCAAGACTGGATGGGAACTCATCATACCACCCGACGTCGCCTTCGAAATTAGAATACCCGAAGTTGTTCAGCGACATATAATATTAGTACTAATTTAAAATCAGAGTACACTTGTTAGAGTCTTTTTATTACTCAAGATTTTAGCTCCAACAAGACTTAGCTGATATTGAGAGTGTAAGCGCGTAGAAACGTGACGTTGCGTGGCCGCAAAGAATGGCAAAGGAAGAAATTCTCACCATCTGAGGAGATCGAGTTTCATCGCACTCACACGCAAGAGCAATAGACGCTCCATATAACTCTACGCGGCTAATGGAACTGATTCTTTATTTGGTTGCCAAGCATTGTGATTAACTCAGGTATAGTACGAGATCGATCAAGTCTCTAGTAAGAAGTAGCGTACCAAATTGAAAATAAAACACAACCCGTCAGCGTAATACCACCTGCCCAAGAGTTGCACTTATGTATTTGACGCAATGAGAAAAGCTCCTGTGCTTAAACGAAGGAAAGCCTTACTTTTAGACTTGACGTAGCTTTAACTTCGTTCAGAGAGGCAAAAGGAACTTCGGAGGCGAGTGTAAGGTTCGTATATCAATTTTAATGTCATAGTATCGCCATAAGTATCAGCACTCTTCTGAGCATGGCTCTATGTGTTTTTATCCTAGCTTAGGCCTACTAATTAACTTGGTGAGGTTTATCTGCTATTCCAACACGCGATCAAATTAGTGTATACACGTTAATGTTATAAAATAACGTATACACACACAAAATTCAATACAATGTACAATGTGACTAAACATGATATATTGGCTGTAGCATATAATCGAATGAGACATTCTATTTGTTAAAGAATGAGCCGAATGTAAGTTTACAGTGCAGAAATCGTACTAAACGCTCTCACCATTTTGTTCTATATTTATGATTCAACTACTTAGAACCATAATTTTACTATCTCGTTCCCGAGACATACCAGAAAGACTGGTTAATGGCTCTTTGATTTTAAATGCAATGATTTATACAATGCTAAGTGATCAATAGTTCTCTGATTACAAGTCAAGTATTTTGATTTGCAAAACGATTTCATCTAAAGTCGTTTGTATTGACACATCAATGCGACAAGAGAGTCGTGATGATAGAGATAAATTGATAGTTTTAACTGGTTAATATAATTTGCGACAGAATTTGATTATTTGAACGTAATTCGTAGACCTGCTGTTCTGTCCTCCATTAATGTTGCCCATTTAAGCACATGCGACTCACTGCCGTTGCTTGTCGCTATTAATTTAGTTTTTCCCGCAGCATAGAGTCTTACTAGCACCCCTGTGTAAACTCAATATATCTTCAAATGCACTGTTAATTAGTAGAAACTATTATTGTTCTCAGTTATTGTTAGCGATGGTGAGGTGTATGAGGTACAATATATCTTACACCTTAAGTATAGAATTCAATATATGGATCCCCTTACTAGGCACAGGTTGAAGTTGTTACACTAGCCTTATAAAAGATAATTTCTCTAAGTGAATTAATATTTCGTTATCGTTTTGAGTATAGTGTGCTCACGTGTGATGAGTTATCAGTAGGTTGACTAGGGGTGTGTGTGTGTATATTTTAGTATTGGGTCGTGTGTTTGTTGAATTAGTTTGGTTAAATGTCAATGCGTGGTATTAGATACGATGTAATGTTCTATTTAACGTGAATTTACGTTTATCTTGATATGTTATATACAGTACTAACCTTGTCTAACTTCACATAGATTTACATTTTGCGTAGACTTACCTTGATTTAGTGTGTGAGAGTAATCCAATTTGGTTATAGGTAGAGATTACGTATATTAATTATTACTTGTTATAATAATTATCTATGTTGATCTATATAGATGATATGTTTCGTCATTTAATATACCCTTACTATTAATTGTTTAATCGGCTAGATTGTTAAACGTCTGTGTGATCGAGTAGGGCCAGCAATACTATAGTACTTAAATAGTAAGGATCTACAAGATAGATTAGACAGTTAGTGTGTAAAAGAATAAATGAACCGTCAGTAGAGAGTCGTTCATACTTTAAGAGATAAGAGCCTAACAATATGCTATCGCTCTAAGATCAAATATGTCACATGCTATACTACAATATGCGGGAGTCGAACGAAAACAAGGCAAATGTGACCATAGCAATAAATGGTGTTAATATGGAGTCTTCGTATTTATTAAAGATAAAGATTTATATAATACTTATATATCGTGAAATCTATTTCAAGAAGAAAATTCCGTGCAAGTAATTAAGAAATATAGCATAATAATGACATCACGGCACATAAGGCTCATATCATGAGGTACCGATCACGCCTAAATCAACTCGCACCAATAACAGAATACCACCCAAATATATTTCTGCGTATTAATCTATAACACACCTGTTACAGAGGAGTATCCAAAGGAATATCAGATATAGTACTCCCCTTCTTATCCGGCTAGCCGTAAATTCCCGCTTGTCCGGTGCATTTTACGAGTCGCCAAAGACTCACCAAGTTGATATAAAAAGTAGATGTTTATATGGTGGAGAATAGGAGCTCAATGACCCTCACTGGTACCGGGACCATATGATACTTATCTTAAAATATCATAAAGTGCTTCTGATCTGGTCCCAGATGACCGGAGCGATGCAAATCGGGTGCCATCAGCGTTTCCCGATATGCGGCCACAATACAATTTAGTATTAAATATCGAGGTATTCATTTGTGTTTGATATATAAATTTTAAATTATACACCACATGCCTAAATCTGCTTATTATCCGAATAAAAAGCTAAAAATTAGGCAAATTTGTCCATACATTGTTTTCTGTATCATATACCTCAATTTTATGGTAACTATGCATGATGAAAATGAGAATTTTTACTAATAAGTTATGTATAACCATTACATGGTACTCGTCCATATACTCTAAACACTCTAAAAAGCATTATATAATTTAATAATTTTATCATTCTATAAAGAATCAATTGCTTATTCCTTCCCACACACAAGAAGTTACACCTACTTAAAACTATAATATCATACGACGAAACAGAGTATATTATTAAACAGATAATATATTTATATATGCCAGTTACCCATTGATAGTTCTGACATAGATAATCTCAGATACAATCGAGTAATGATTTCTTACGACTAGAGCAATGTAAAAATCTTATTGGACAATTTAGTGATTCCTCGAGACATGTAATCTCCATATACACATTATTCTCTTAACTTTGTAACTCTGATATTAATCATATAATGTCTATTTAATAATATTGATCTAACCATTAACAAAACTGCTATTAGTCTATATCCTATCCACATAAAAATACGCATAAATCAGTCAGGAGGACTATTAATTATAAGTACACTCACGTAATCTATGCGAGAAGAGAGATTACCGTGCACATAAACATAGCAAATACTACGAGACATTATGTTTGACTAAAGCGATAACTACAACAACTATTCAACGACAAGACCTCACATTTTCATTACAATGACCATATAGTATACAGACTATAACTCTGCAGCCAATGAAAGCTCAATGAACCCAATGTACACAAAGAACCACAATATGGCGCGATTAATCTCTAAGTTGCACCAGCAGGGATTAAATGCTATATATATATACGTGAATAATAGTCAATCTATGTATTCGGCTAGGTGCCACCCAGGCCTACCAACTATGTTACAAGAAGCAATATATCCTACAAGTTAACGAGATAAAACATGCGTTTTCATCAGCAAAGTCTGATACACAATCTTAACTCTGCGATCATAACACATTATAAGATACATACTAGCTATCTGTAAGTCGGATGATAATAAATTTAAATTAGGGGTTTCCCGCACATATATATAGAAATAGAACTCTTAAAAGATTAGTTTGGAAGATACTTAATAACCACTAGATCAATAACAGTTTAAATCCATTACGCCACATTGATTAGCAGACACCAAACTGTTACATATGTAATGTGAGTTGCAAATGTGATCGATGTCACTGCAGTATGTCAAACCATCATGCGTAGCACTACAACCATTAACGCACAGTGGTAATGTATACCTGATCTACAACATTATATGTACATACAATAGCTTGAGCTTATGTGAATTGTCCACGTGGAGACCATATCCATCCTACAAGCAAGGATACTTACATGCTGAGTCCTTTTCCCACCACAGTTTTATCTACAGGTCTTTAACAAATTGCAATTAAATAAAACACAGGCAGTTATAGTCGCCGATTTCATGTATTGTTGTGTCTAACCTTTCTACACGACACTTTGTGTCACTCATATATCGTTCAGTACACTTTGCCACGAGTTGGCTCATCATGGTGTCGGATGACACGGAATACGTGCGTTGCAGATTCTTCCTTGCGCTCTTGGGCACGGTTTTCTGCGCAATCAACATTCGGTTGAATAAGGTTCTTGTCGTAGCTTCCCGAGGATGTGAGGAGTTTGTCGGGGGGCTGAACAGCGTGCGGTGATGCTCATTTGCGGAAGGCGGGACGTCGGGTGGTATGATTGAGGCCTGTGCGCCATCCAGGCGTTGGCGAACTTGGCGGACGGATCGGGCGGGCGCGATGGACTTCCTTAAACACCTCTGCCATGAGCGTGAACGCTTCCGTATGAACGGACTCCAGTGCTGGTATCTCTATCCGTGAATCTTGATCAACTATGGTAATCGAAATCCCGAGATGTTTATGTGTAGATCGAAAAGACATACAGCTCCATATGATAGGCGTCTGAGAACAGGAAATACAGTAACGTATGAAATTAATTATGTATGCAAACAAACATTGTGATGAAATATGAATCCCGAATAAACAGTGAGAAAAATTGGTAGCGATAATTACAGTTTGCAATCTCTTACACTTATTTTATTGCGTATAAGACAAAATATACTGTTTAGCATGTCATTCAAATTCTAAAATGACCGAAGACTGGCTAGACGTAAATATATACAGCCAACATTACGCACGTCCAAATAAGTTTAGATTCCTGTCTGAATAAGTACAACAACTGTCGAGAAGTTGAATCAGGTCCCATCTTTTGTTTATTTCTCGAGAACATACGTAAGAGCCATAACATGATATCAATGAGGCAATGAGGTGATCACGTGCCAATCTCTCACATCTAGTAAAAAGTCGCTCTTACAGTTAGAGAACGTAACACTTCGCATGCGCAAATGCGCAGCGAGTATATACTTGTTATTAAGAATCTAAGTGAGTCTGGACAATCCACTCGTTTACGAGTTCGTAAGCCTGCCAGTCCACGAAGGCTGGACCACACCACGCCCTACAGCGATACACTGCAAAACATAATCGCAATCGCGACTAGTTTATATACCATGTGTTGCATTACTCAACGAACATGGATCCCTGGCCACCGCCAACATGAGGCGAGCGGCCCGGCGCCGGCCGCGCGAACAGTCGCGAGCGCGCCTCCCCACACGCCGCGCACGCAGCACGCCCGCGCCCGCTCAG
>NWSH02000019.1:3697329-3707931 GCA_002382865.2 Heliothis virescens
AATTTACATTCTATGGATATTCTATGTAATATCGACTAAATTTTAATAAATCAACGATTTTTATTATTAATGCAGGTTGAATCAAAAGACGTTTTAATCTTTGAATATTGTATTAAAATACTAATTATGCCTGGTACACGTAAAACTGATAAGGTTATAATTATTATTATGCACAACTAAAAGTACATCTCTTTCATTAGCGATTAGAAATAAATCAAGTGCTAATGCTGTTAACAATGCAAAATAAAATACACCGTAAATTAACCATAGCCAAACTCTTACAAATTCAGTAGAAAACATTGAATAAAAGCACCAAATGTAAACAGAATTTGAAAGAACAAGTACATTTTTTCCATGAATAATGGAACTTTTCTTCGTAAATACAAGATAATGAATAATAATGATATAACTAGCGTAGGACCAGTAGATATGCAGTACATATGCCCTTGTGGTTGGAATTATCATCGGCAACATGGTAATTACTAGAGAATTACCTACAAGGAATGAAATAGTAATAAAAAAATGTTCAATATACACACAAGAATATTATAAAAAAGGAATATACTTACAAACTCGACAAGTTTCATAATAAAAATATTGTATCTGATTAGTTCGCTCCATTTTTTATCAACTTTACTGGAATCTAAAACATAAAAATAAAACAAATATGAGAAAAAACATTCCTATGATGGTGCCAAGATCATTAATCTACTAAGACATTTTAAACACTGTAGATATGTATGCAAGATCATTACCATTTTATTATCATGTCCGACATTTTCGAGGTTTGTTTATTATTCCTTCCTTTCAATAATTGTGTACATTTATTGTGTGACCCTAATAGCTGGTTTGGAAATAATACATATTTACAAAATATAAAATAATAATGTAACAATATCTTCAAAAACCGTCAAAAATAAATATTGGGACGTCTAATAGATGTCTGTCAGTCAATATTAAATTCTTTTAAAATTTCTAGATGCCACTTGTTTGCCAGAATTTTCATACAATCAGAGCTTTTTATTCAGTCGAGTATAAAATCTGCATACAGAAATTCAACAATTCGTCAGTGTTGGAAACCTAAATTATTACTAAAACAAGATGGCGACATCAATTAGTTCTGCTTTGCACCACGAAAAAGGTGTGCATAGGAGCGCTGATTGAAAACTGTCAAAAATGGTGGATTTGTCTGTCACATTGGCGTTGCGGTGTGATTTTTATAAATTTCGTTTTATTTTCCAGTCATGTTATAGCTTTTTTGCAAGATATACATAGCAATAATGGAGGAAGAAGATCCAGTAGTGCAGGAGGTAAAACTACCAGTAAACTAACTAACAACGTGGTATTTCATTAGGTTATGTTGTGTGTGAGAAAACGTAGCTTTTGTGGTTAATTTGGGTATTTATTCGTTCCAGATACTGTGTTTCTGTCGCAGGCATTATCTCAGAACCTGTATATATACCAATATCCAGTGAGACCGGCCAATAGGGACTGGAAAGATATAAAAGTAGTGAATGCATCTGTGAAGCCTAGGAACAAGATGGTGCGGCTAGAAGTTGGCTTGGGACACGTACAGTGACAAAGTATTGTTCGTCTAAAGGCGAACAGATCGCTCTCAATACAGATGCAAACAGGTAAAAATTCTACATATCATGTTCATACTAATGATTTCACTATGTCTCTGACAGCTGTACGCTTGCTGCAAGATTGTAAGCAAATTTATGCAATTTTCTAATTTACGAATATTTCCATTAATTTCTTCTAACTTATTACTTGTACAGGATCTCAATGGCACATAAAGGAGAAGGACAGATCACAGTACTTTAGACATGGCATTTATGGACAAAATTGTCTATGAGAGCAGTGTACCATGCACAGAGACACAGCACTATGCTGTGAGCTATCTCACGGATAAGGAGTTACATTGCAACACCTATTCAAGGTATGGAGTATTGAAATATAGAGGATAAATATAAATACAAGCCACAGTAGCGTGCTATTCGAACGTATCATAAACTAAATTCTTTTATCATAACACTAACCTTTTGCCAGACGATCTCAACACTGCGTCCTGGGGAACTACTCGGCGCGCCCAGATTAAAAGAGTTAGCCATAGCTTTCCTCGAAAATGGGCTATCCTAACACTGAAAAAAATTTTCCAAAATTGGACCAGTATTCCTGAGATTAGTTGAGAATTCAAATAAACAAAATGTCTTTCAGCTTCTAAGTAATAGTATAGGAAGTATAGATACTTTGGGGAAAAACATCTGAACAATCCAATTCAATGTCACCTTTAAAATTAATCATTTTTTATGGAAAAGCTATTCTTCATTTATCATTAAAAATATAAGCAAAATAAGTAAATAATTTGATGTGAAAAGTCTGTGACACATAATTGTAATCAGTTACCAAATTGTTTACACATATACATCACTAGCTGTTTTCCCGCGGTTTCCGACTCGCCATCCCGTGGGAATTTACTGCCCGTACCCGAATTAAAATATAGCCTATGTTACTCGTGATAATGTAGCTTTCGAATGGTTGAAAGAACCCCTTTTTAAAATCGGTCCAGTAGTTTTGGTAGCCTATTGATTACAACCAAACAAACAAACAAACAAAACAAAGTTTCCTCCTTTATAATATTAGTATAGATATGGGAATTTACCGCAAGGACTTGTGGCTGATGATAGATTATATCTGTAATATTTGAAGTAGGATGGCAGTCTCTATATGTAAAACTCAACATATGTGGGAAATGCTAGGCACATCCTAATAATTGGGATGAATTCAAACACAATTTTTTTAATACTTTTGGTACACTCCCATTTGGCAGCGATCAGGAGGAATTTTTTTTGATCGCAATTTTAGTGTTTTAAGTATGTAAAATATTATAAAATAGATAAGTACTTTGTAAATATTATGTAAATAATTTTTTACATCTTTTAATATTTTTAGGTTTCATTCAAAAGAGACCCTCTACTCATATTTTTTTGATAAGCAAGACAAGCGCAAGACATGACAAGAGCCAAAGGAGATTCTGATGATGAAGAAAAAAGAGCTGAAAGCACAGAGTAAATAAATTTTAAAAATATATGCTATAAACCCAACCCATACCCAACACTTGCGCCGCTTAAACATTTATGTTTTTCTAGATTTTTTAGGTTCTCTTAGATGCGCTACTTTCTATTATTGCGGAATCTAACAATCCTGACAGATCACAATAGTGTCCCATTTTGTGTTAACTTTAATGTAACAATTGTTCAACAAACAGTTCTTGCAGTGAGAATTCAAGAAAAGTTTCCTTTCCAGCCAACCCATTGTTGTGATGAGCCTCTTTACTAGTAAGTTGATCATCAAATACGTTCAAATTGAAATATATTTTTTACAGTGTGACACTAAATTCGCGCGCCAAGAACCGGAAGGTATCGAAGAAGGGCGAGAGAGAAAATCTTCATGAAAATATCACAGCGGATTAACTTGGTGACGAGCCATGGTTTGATGCCCTATCGGAAATTCTTCAGAAAACTGATCATGCTGAGGTCAGTTGCATTATTTTTTTAATTTAAACCTTGTGCTATCATGTAAATCACCAAAAATCTATCTATGCTATCACATAAAACTGTTGAAGGTGCAAAAGTGTATATGTTCCTTCGCATAAGAACAAAATCAATCGCATCTTTTTGCGATGGCTTTGTTTAAAGCTCATTTTTATGACGCGTCTACATTGGCACCTACAGTTTGGTATTATAATGTTTATTAAAAATCTAATAAGTATCAGTATGAATTCACATTAGTATATTAAAGAATATCACTTGTCACAGAGTATCAAAGATTAGTGCACTGCCGTGTCTAGTACGCCAGTACGTAACTATGGTCTGACGAGCTGAGAATTTTCATAAAATTACGATGTCCTTCAGCCAAATGTTAAACATCTTGCAGCTCTTAGAAATATTAGTTTTTCCCAAATTTATGTAACGCATTCTATTACTCCACAGTTGGTGGACGCTAAACTATTCAGCGCCACGTCATCAGACGGTCAGCACTGACCGTGAAAGCGCCGGAGAGTACGTGCGAGCGCTAGTAGCCGGCCCGCCCGAAGACGAGGCTGATATAGCGCCTACCCAAGTTACCCTCGCCGCAGGAACAGCTGAAAGAAATAGCTTATTAGGGGTGAGTCTGTATTACTGAAATGGTAGTCCTAATCAATCAGAATGTTATTGGTTTATATAGCTTTGTTTCTAGAACAAGATATTATTTTCATGGATTTTTGTGTGTAAGCTGTATGAGTGATGCCTGGGTTGTGAAGTTGCTTAGCTGTTGGAGTAAATTTTTATTATCCCATTAATGCGCTGTTAACCCTTGTCACAATTAAAGACGTCCTCCACCAGCACTAATGTACGAAGTTTAAGCCGAGGCTAACGACAGGGTGTGTGGCGGCGGTTCAAGCCTATTTGGCCATCTTTCCTATTATTTCCTTATAAAATATATTTCCTTCATTATTCATTCCGATCAAATTATGCGCACTAGTGTCGAGGTGCTTAATTTTTTCAATTTTTCTTTTTGTGTAGCAGTAAGTCGTCATGCTCCTTAGACGGTAACTGCTGCAGGTAGCGTCGATGGTCGGGTTGCCTCCCTCGCCTCAAAAATGTGCGAAGGGGGCGATGGCTGACCTTACGCAGTTTCATGCTCGGTGAACGCGTGTTGCTATGTCTCTCGCCTAACGCTAGGACCAGGTCAGTACTTGCTGCCACTCCACTCATTGGAGTCTTTCACTCAGTAAGCTAAATAAGTAGAATGTTTGATGATTTATTATTGTACGAATGTAGGTCTAGTTCCGCCGTCTTTCATTTTTAAGTTGTGGCAGATGCATATAACCACAAAAACTGTTCGCGCATGTGGGTGGGCCACACTTAAAGCCTATACACTACTTTCACCGAATGGAGGCGTATTATATATTTTTTTTTATCTTTAATAGGTTAACCATTTTTCTTTTGTAAACTGCTGAGTTATAGTATGGGTATAAAGGGTTTGTGCTAGCCAACATGGGGTTGAATATCTAATTAAATAGTATACTTCATGTTTAATTTACTATTTTGTAATAAAACCGGTTTCTTCCAAAACATATACAGACAGATTTGTGTTGCTGGGGAGTTTGGTTCCACATTGTTTCTCCCCAGCAAAAACACATAGGAAGTGGTGAAGGGTGGGCGTTTTGGGGGGGCTGTCTTTTTGTTAAAATTGAACTTCAAAAAGTGCTGATTTTCAAGCCCTACTTTTTAAATAAATGACTTTTTATTTTATTTTAAAGCAATATTTTTTCAAAATGATGTTTTTTGTCCCCAGGCAAAACTAATTGGACATTCAAGAGACCTATCGGAGCGTTATTCCCACCGGAGTCGGGCCCGCTGAGCGCGCGTCGGCGCTCTGTCGCGCTGAGCGGGCGCGGCGTGCTTGCGTGCGCGGCGTGTGGGCGGCGCGCTCGGCCGACCTGTTCGCGCGCGCCGCGCCCGTGCCCGCCCGCCTCATGTGCGCCGCCAGGGACCATGTCGTAACGTACATGCATTACAATTTGCGGCCATTTTTAGGTACCGCTGTAGTAGCGCAAGGTTCAAGAGGTCTAGGATTACTGTTATTGTAATACTACCTTAAAAGTATTCGTGCAGCATTCGTCGATTACTTTATGTACGACTTGACCGTCCTGCCGAACACCGCCTGAGTCCATGTTGTCTACCAATAAAAAGGGCCTGAACAAATTAAATGGTTACGCTCTACGTCACTAATGCATTTTTACGTCTGCCCGTCGCATTGTAATCGTGACCTCTAAACAATTTTTTGCTAGAAAAATGAATTGCAACTTAAACTTCATTTATTCATGAAATTAATCCCTAATTTCCTACAACTAAATATTTTTCTTTTTTCAACACAGCTGTACCTCTTCACACAAACATTCGTAATTGATTCGACGGAAGGTAGCGCGGCCGTTCGCCTCCCTCCCGCAGAGGTTTTAGAAAATCACCGATCCGTCGCCAAGTTCAACCCCAAGACTGGATGGGAACTCATCATACCACCCGACGTCGCCTTCGAAATGAAATACCCGAAGTTGTTCAGCGACAAAAACTTTATACTGGGAGGACTAGCGCAAAGATTATTCAACGAAATGTTGATCGGAGAAAACCTTCCCAAAGGCAAAGAAAGAAACTCAACGAGATTCCGTATCATCCGACACCATGATGAGCCCAAAACCTCGCTGCAACAGTGTACCGAAGCGAAGAAGACAGTGATAGAAAGAGACACAAAAATAAATCCGCTACCGGTAGCGGGAAAAGGACTAGGCATGTAAGTTCAAGCAGTGGTCAGGACGCCACGTGATTCTCGCCCTAGCTAGGTTATCAAATTGTAGTGTATACCCACCAGTGCTTAGTGAATGTAAGTGAACTGTGACACGTCAATCAACATTATTAACGTTTGGTGCTGCTAATCAATGTGCGTAAATGGAGTTAAACATAATATCATCAATGGACTTCCAAACATTTTAAGTTATCATGGAAAATATTAATATTAATTCACCACCCGAAACTGTTGTTTTGTTTAAGTCAAGTTACATTCTGCCTGTTCTCGTTAAAGTAGTATTTGTTTGTAACATAGTGGTTGTTGACTAGCAAATCTTATGAAATATAGTTTTTTAGCATTAATTGTGAAAATCTTGAGTTCCCAGTGTTTTGTGTAATTGGTTCATAGTTCATGCGGTATTTTTATGACTGTATAAATTATTTTGTTTTGTTGTTAGTATGTCTAGGAAAAAACTTCCTAGTAAATGTTGTGTGAGGATTTTCTCTAGTGATATCCTTATATAGTCTCCTAGATATCAGATTGACAGGTATATTTAGATGGCTTGTAATATTGTAATCAAGTAACAAAGTTACGGATATGTTATGAAGTTACAGCTAGACCTAAATTCATAGATTTTACATTTTGCGTGACTACGATTGTTGAATTTTATATCGAAATAACTGTATTCTATTAAATAATTATGTTATAAACGCTTACATTAATTGTAAGCCTTTACTGCATGGCAGTAACAATGTTATTATGTAATTATAAAATAACTAGCTTGGTTTAATATGACAGTAGTTGTTCATATTAGAAAATCCACATCATAGTCCTAAATAGATATCAAATGTATGCAAAAATGTGCCTAATTAGCTTTTATTGGATATAAGATAATATAATGTTATATTAAAATTTATATATAAAATATAGCATAATTAATGACCCGCTAGACTACGGACCGATCACGCTACTGCCAATAAGATACACTACGATATTAGAAATCAATAGCCTGTACAATAAGGAAATCATGCAAGCAAATAATAGTCTGAAAATAAGTACATTGCCTTTAACTGAAGCAAGCAATCACATGATAATTTATATTGTTTTATACATTTATATTTGAAGAGAAGCAATTAATATTATACAAGTAATAACATAGAATATCTAGCCTATCCCAAACTTAGTAAAGTTATACTACACTATTGTAAATCGGCCATATATCTTCATTACGTCATCAAAATGTTGTTATATATTCATATTTTTTGCTGGCTACGCTAGCCAAGCTTATATTTAAGATAAAATACAGAATAATACACCATATAGCCATAGATACCAATATCTTCCATAGATAATCCTGAAAAAGTGCGTTTATTGTAACTCCAAAGTGAATGAAAACCGTAAATAAGTCCTTTCATAAGAATAAGCTGCTAACTAGGTGAAATTAATATATAGCAATTGTATATAATTTTTGTTTGTACATAAAACAATTGTATGCTATCATAATGTAAAATTGTGTATGAGCAATTTGTGATTTTATCAATAAGTTGTTAATTTTTGTAAACGAAATAAAGAACGTTTATTATTTATCTCTTGTTTTTATTACGCTTACAGACCCATTCAGTTTTTATAGTGGCACTTCTTTTCGCTTAACTTAATCATGATTGAAAATCTTAGCAGTAGTTTTTGAGTTTATTTCGAAAAGACATGCTCGCAAAGTAGGTACAAAAAATAAATAAAAGCAAAAAAGATTTGAAAACATTTTATTTCAACTATTACATAGTTCTATTTGGTGTGAGTTACAACAACAATAATATATCAAACATCAACATTAAGCTTTCATCTATTAACAACTTGTGTAAAAATATTGTGCTTAAAACATCTGTTAAAAACATTTATTACTTAGAATAAAAAAATAAGTACAGACGACAGCACATCAAGTTACCACAATCTGTCAAATTTCTGCAATAGATTTTCAACCTTATCACAATAGAGGTAGGTTAATGTTCGATTGGTAAAATTTGACAGATTCGTATACGTTGACCTGCTGTTGTCTGTACATCATTAGTCAAGGGACATATTATTATCATAAAAAATTAGAAATTATTATGTATTATAAATTAGGTATTAAGATTAAAAAATAAAATTTGAAATGATTATTTAAGAAATTACAATATCAACATTTTAACAGAATGGTATGAGGTAATAAAAGGCGTGACTACACAACAGTCGTGTCTTGAGGATAGAGTTGACTATCGTATAGCACAGCCTTTATTTCGGCTAATGTCAGTATTTTTTTCAAATATTGTACCTCTAATTTTCAATATCAGAAAGCACATGCAAGGGTGAATCTATTAAAGTTAATATTATAGATATAATTAATTTCTTTAAACATTTTTTTTTTTTCAAAAGTCAAATACTTATGTATTTATAATGTTAGCGACTATTATTTTGTACACTTATGGTGCAATAATGATCAAGAGGAACCAAAAGGTTCTGAAGTCTCATCTTCGGATTAGAGCACTTTAATTTCAAAACATCAACGTTTATTTCTTATTTCTAAGTTCATTATAGATAATACATAATTGGTAAACCATATAAATATTAATTAAAAATAATTACACTATGACTGAAAGTGAAAATATATTTAAGAATTGTGTAATCTATTGCAACAATAACTTCCAAGTTGTAAATGCGCGCGTTATCAATGCACTTATATTCTAAAGCTGGGTTCAGACTAGGCGGTCCCAAAACGCATTATAACGCGTACACTGCTAACTACGCGCACATTAGAACGCCTAGTCTGTAGGTACACAGCATAAAACATTCTCTGCTTCAAATTAATTATAACTTTATTTAGCTTGTAAGTCACAATTAGTTATTTTCTACCATGAATTCATGATAAGCAGGACTTGTAAATTGTCAAAGACCCTTATAATAGGTATTGTTCATGACCTACCAAGAACCATTTTCACTGACAACTTGAACGTTCGATTTTCTTAAAACAATTGTTTACTCTAAAATTTTACGTAAAAATTCATAGTAAACAGCTGCTTAAAGAAACTGACGTCTAGTTGTCGGTAACTTGGGTCTAAGACCCAGCCTAGCGTCAATTGTAGACTACGTGGTAATTATATATTTAGGCGAAGAATAAATTATGTGAAGTATGGGAACAAAGTTTTTCTAACAACACAAGACAATGTGACTTTAGCAGTCCTGTTTACTAAGACCTCATGGTAACACAATGGGTTTAAAAGTTAAAACTCACTAATTTAACAATCAAGTAGTCTCCTATATCCTGATCACAGCATACCTTACAAGAAATGCAACTAACGTAAATAAAAGGGCATTAAAACTACTGATCTTAGCAGCGGAGTTGCAGAAGTCGAGATTGCAGTTCTTCACGAGGTCTCCGAAGCGGTTTTGGACGAGAGACCAGTCACACAGTCCTACTCGGCATCCAGGAAGGGATAATGGATGCTCGTTCTCTAGGAAAAGAACTTGGTACTCCTCGTTGACTTGGAAATTACCGTTTTGTGTGCACCTGAAAAATAGAGAAATTATATTATTTACATTTTTAACCGACTTCCCAAAAAGGAGGAGGTTCATGTTTTCCGGTTACTCGAAGATGGCTGAACCGATATTCAAAATTCTTTTTTGTTTGAAAGGGTCCCATGGTCCCAGGGTCTTCACAGGTGGTCCCATGGTAAGGAGACCGGGATCTGATGATGGGATCCTGGAGAAATCGAGAGAACTCTTCAAATTTCATAGGTCGAACTTGATATTCTATGTCGATGATACCATTACGGGGAAATTGCGTAAAATAAAAAACTTTTTACAAAAAATCAAAACCGTCTTCAGTAAAAAACACTGAAAGGGATAAAATAAAACTTTTCACATGGCTCTAGAAGTCGGTGTACATAAGGGATAATATAGGGGAAGTAGATAAGAGAAGTTCATAGGTGAGTACGAGGTAATAAATAAGGCTGTACACAGGGGTACTTACTACATACATAGGAGAGTACATAATAGAGTACATAAGGGAGTACATAAGGTGAGTACATAAGAGAGTACATAAGCCAGTACATAAGAGTACATGAGGCAGTATATAAGAGAGTAGATAAGGCAGTACGTAAGAGAGTACATAAGGTGAGTACATAAGAGAGTATATAAGGCAGTACATAAGAGAGTACATAAGGCAGTATATAAGAGAGTACATAAGGCAGTATATAAGGCAGTACATAAGAGAGTACATAAGGCAGTACATAAGAGAGT
>NWSH02000019.1:3710538-3723041 GCA_002382865.2 Heliothis virescens
TGGCGACACCGACGTGTCTACTACATGTGATCTAATATAGAAGTACAAAACCCGAAGTATAATAGAAACTTTCTTGATTTTCCCAAGGCAGTGGTACAAAAAAATGCCTAACACAAAACAACAAAGAATGATATGCCTTGGTGCGAACCCTAACGAATATAAAGAAGGAACAATCATCGACTGACCGCCCATAACCCTCGACCCGGCGCGTACGCATCTCTACAGCGATCGCTCTTCATTCCACAAATGAATCACGTTGCATAACAACCTGCATGAAGGAAATACTGAACATGGGAACATCTGACTTGAGATTGTTAGTCACCCACAAATAGAAAAAAAAAAACACTATTGCTATATCCGTATGATTCATTTAATATCATGACAGATATAAGAATAGTGTGCTGTATTTACATTATTCTAGAAGATTCCTATCAGCATTTGATAGACGTTATCTGAATCAATGGCTGACTTAAGATTTATGGCGAAAGGTGACGCATTTTCAGGGTCAACAAGACTTATACCAGCCAGATGATGCGATGTTTTAACAACTTTAAAACAAAACAATATTTGTAATGTTAAGCATTAGCTTTCGTTTTGTAAACATAGACTAGTAGTCCTGCTGTGTCTATTTGTAAGCGTTTGAAAACACTTTACAGTCAAACATGATAACTGATTGCTTACGTTTCCTTTATAGTACTGTTTTGATTTATAACAAGACTCATCAAAGTCGATACGAGTTTACGCACAGGAAACAATTGTAAACAGTATAATTAAAACAACAGAACTTAGTCCCAAAACATTACAAAGAACACGAAACGATATCAAACAAATGAACGTGATGCGTCAAAACTCGCATAACGATTCGATAATAACGCTTCGTGACTGACTCATCATCCATGACTCAACGAAGGTCAAGAAAGCAAACGTTATTGGGTAAATAGAAGTGTTTGCTGTGTCAAGATTTATTTCGTACAATTTTTCTCCCCAAATAACGACCGCGGGACGTCGTCGCCTCGGCTGAAATATCGGTGTTTGTTTTCTCGCCTCACTCGACTCAACGAGTAGTTTGTCAAAACTGGGGCGAAGTAACAATCGAATTAATCTTTCCGGTCTCGGGCTCATGTATTTGTAAAATAAACGTAACATTTTGTTGTTGTATCTGTGGAAGTCTTTTTCTTACCTTCCACAGTGGATCTTTGAATTTGAATACGGATGTTTCTCTGATTTCTACGAATCTCTGGCAATAGGTTCATTGGTTTGGAATTCATCCTCAGGGAATTGATTCAATCTCTGTTTCACCTGATTTTGTTCATATCTTTCTTCTCTATTGTCTCCGTATGTTATAACCGCCAGATGATAAGCAATTGTACACCTTCAGTTTCAATAGTTATGACTGTTTACTCAAAGACATCCAAGATAGGAAATTGATATCAACCGCGTTAAATTATGCTACTACTATGGCCGAATAGATTATTCTCTCCCACACTATTGAGTTACTTCTGTTTTTCTCAAAGCCACTGGTCGACAGATAACGTCATGAATCGTTTAAAACACGTGTTCCATTATACGTAGCTGGTGACACGTTAACCATGTGTGGAACTCGCTTAATTATCGCTTCAACTCACCCGGGAGTTATTGTGTTTCCGTGTGAAATAACAGCTTTACGTACGTTTCAATTGTTGAATTCTAAATTAGATAACTCGAGCTAAGGTCATTGCGAATATTCCGAAGCCATCTAGAACTAGTTACGTGCAACCGACCGAAAAAACGGCGTTCATTCCAACAAATAATACCACGGTAGGCACGAAAGCAAGGAAGCACGAAGCCTTCGGAATCTAACACAATTTCCTGTATTACAGAAAATTTGCAAGGATAATCCCGCACGAAAATATGAGTTTCATATTGAAACGAAGTCGAGTTACTGGAGGTGAAGCTTAGGGCTGTCGCGAAATCAAAACACCGCGGGAGACTTACTCGAACTTTATAAATAAACCGGGTATCTAACGACTTATGGCTGTATAAATACATGAAGTCATTCATCGTAATGGCCGACCGAGAAATATTGTATTTTATCTGTCTAGACGGGAATATTATAACGTTGTCATGTTTTCACTCACGGTGAAGGGACTGTAAATGAGTTTGAAGTATTGGAGAGCTTCAAGATTTTATGGCGACAGTTAGTTTAACACATGAAAACGTATTCAGATTTATTATTATTGAGAAAGATTAAATCACGTTTCACTGGAATGGCTGTAGAAACATTCTTACACTAAATTCTGAATCGGAAGTTTAGTAAATCGTGTTTTATTGTAACGATGACGTTAAGATAACCTTCGTTTCGTTTCTCAATGTTTTCCTAGTAAAACGGTTAGTTGAGAGAAGTGTTTAATGGTTCCAAGCACTGTTGTGATAGCATCAACGCAGTTGTTTTAGATCTCACGTCTTGTGGTTTTGAGTTTCTTCAAAACTGTTAGTTTTAGTTTTTGCTTCGTCTCAGCATTTTAAGTTGCTTCATTCAAAATTGCGGTTTTACCTCAACGCTTAGAAGCGTCGACTAAAAATGTTTTTACTACAACATAAAATTACGCTTCCAGCTCTGGAACTTGTACTGTTTGAAGTTTTAAAGCATTTAAAAGCATTTAAGATTGTGCAAACCATACTGCATCTTCCTAAGATGAAAAATACTTCATCTATTTGGAAAGATACGGGTTGTGGTGATACTTTTCTATTGTGTGAGTGAGATAGCTACACACGACAATACTAGAGGTTTATTGTAACGATGACATTTCATGGTATTGGTACTGGAATGCGAGAGGGGAATCCAATATGGAGACTATATGACGACAATGTATGCACGGGGACGCTTGCAAATATCCTTGTTTGATTGGACGGCTAGGTATTCTAAATTCCTGGTGACGAATTAAAAATATGAATGGAAACAGAAATACATAACGGGGAATTTTCTTTTATATGTACCTATAAATATTTTATGAATAGGGTTATTACAAACCACAGTTCTAAGTCAGGCAGTGTTTGACCTACGTTAAGCATTGTGGTATGAACTCGTATACTATGTCTATACAAATAACAGATATACTTCCTTATAAAACAAAGTAGTATAGTATGACGTATAGGCAGTTGCATGTTTGGTTGGCACAGCTGACTCACACGATCTTTGCTCTTTTATTTATAAGAAATACTAATGCACATTCATTAGAAAGAATATCTATTCTTTCCTGCCATTAATTTAGTTTGGATGCTTATTTTGCCGATTTAACTTTATCCAATTATTTACCTGCGTCATTAAATCCTAGAACTTTATGTTTGCCGGTTTTCCGAGAAACAGCGGTAGTTTAAATAATTGTGCTCTATTTACAGGAAAAAGTTTGCCGTTGCCCACCGATGGCCGTAAATTATAACAGGTTCCCTTTGACATGACATACAATAACTACCGAGACATATCGGACATAATAGAGTCAATAATTCTTGCATGACCTCATTCATTTTCTTTGTAAGTCAATGAACTGACGTAGGCATATTCAAGCATTTTATTATTAAATTGTATTTTTACAAGTTGAATGCGTTTGAGACCACATGTACTGTGCAGTGCCGGAGGTCATTGACCGCGACGCGTTTTGTTTATTCGGATAAAACAGATAACGCTACGAACATAGTTTGAAATATAGGTTAAATTGCCGGAAAGTCAACATACACCCAACATAAAATGAGTGATTGGTTTACGATTTGTAAATTTAAATTAGGTAAGTAATACCGGAATGTAGCTGAAATAACGATTTATTTTATTTCTTTTAGATTGCGTGTATGTCAATCATCGATGTTACGGATCTTTATCTTTCAATACATTTTTTTAACATCCCGCAGACGTAATAAGTCAAAGTCTTTAATATATAAGTATTTAAATCTTCGTTTCAACCTCGTTATCTTTACGACGGGAAAACTAGAGCAAACAAAGCAAATCAACGTAAAAGTAGTTAAACTTAATTCATTATCTAATGGTCGTTATCGTTATTCGGTGCACAAACTAACTGTGGTTGATAACGTTACGTTGCAGTGCGGTAATTATTACCAGTGATAACGAGTTAACTGTACCTCCTTGTGTGATTAGAAGATATTATAGCTGTGGTAAAGTTTCTTATATTGTTAAAGAAAATAATGAGTTGTCTAAAAGGCTAGTTCTGTCCAAAAAGCTTTCAATTGTATAGAGCTAGTTTGAGCGGTTCCAGATGAAGATCTTGATCTGACATATAATGCCATAGAAAAGTAGTCAACATTAAAAACATTTTTATGTCATTTTTTGTCAGATAACTATACAGAACTGGCCTTTATAGTCTTACCGAATCTTTGTGCTATTGACAGCGGACTTATTTGTACTGACTAACAGCAAATGTCAATTGCACCAGAGAAATGATAGACGATACTTGTTGTGTTGTTAATTGTAGCTAAGGAAATATGCCCCAAATATTTTAAAAATAGATGCAGAATTTTCTGTCGAGAGTAATACTTCTTTAGCGATCTCGGGATTCAAAATAATATTATGTTATTTTATTTATTGCGAGTTTGAGTCACGTTTAAGGTAACAGGAATCGGACGTCATCACAGTAAATAAGGCGATTAGTATTTTCTATGACATCACAAAATATCATATATTCATGTACAGGGTCTTCCCTCTCACATATTTCATACAAACAAATTGTTTTTCAAATCAAATCAAATATTTATTTGTAGAACATAGGTGAACAAAAATAGGTATAGATGTCATAAATAGTAAATAGAACGCTATGTCTTGCCATTAATGGCGTACAAACATTTAACGATGTTTACAAAATTTAACGATGACATAATTACAGTCGTATTTTTAATTAGACGAAGCAAATTGACAGTAGCTAATGTCACTTTGTAAAATAATATTGCCACATTTAAAGTAATAGTGATGCAATTCAGTTCTCGTTCAACCAGATGAATGAACAATGAATGAGTGTGAATGGTTAATAATTTCAAACTATAAAAGAATATTTTATATTTTAAAATAAAATTGTATAAAAGTGCTCTGATATAAAATAGTAGTAGCATGACAACACCGACCAACGCCGCGCGCGTCTGTCGCCATTTTGTTTGTAATTTATTCTGCTTCTAACCTCTGGCCTGATAGTACGAATGTTTTTTTCCTGCGCTCACGCTGTTTTGTTACTGTTTTTGTTAAGTTTTTTGTTACGTTGCGTTTGTGGTTATTGTTGTTTATTTGGTGCTTTATTGTTTAGTACAAACGATATGGATCCTCAACCAAGCATGTCAAGACAAAGCTTGTCTCCAAGAAAGAAGAGACCACGGATTGCTTTAAGCGTTATAGAAAAACTTATGGTCCAAAACGTCTACAAACACGTATTTGAGGAGAAAGCTTATTCACTATTATAAAAAGGACTGCAACAGATAACAGCTGAAAAATGGAGTAGCTGCGTGTGTCATGTAATTAAAGAAGAAGACAAAACGTATGGTTTCGACAGCTTTGCTAATGCTTCAGACAGATTTATAATTAATGTTACTAAATGCGATAGTGATAATGTATTATCCGATGATGAATAAAAACATATTATGTAATAAGTGATGTTTTTTCTTTTCATTTCCTACCTATAATTGTTATATTTTATAAATCTATGCTTTCAACTAAGATGAAAATAGGAGAGTCTTACTAGTTTCCTCGCAATGTTTTCCTTGATAGTATAGGTATGTACATACATATTATAGGATTCAACTTCAAGCGCACGTGTGTGTGAGGTGTGTCGTTTATCGTACGTACATCAATCAAGGTAATTAATGTGGTAGGATTCTGTCTCATTGAAATATCATATTATAATCCTATATATTTAAGAAGTCGCAAAACCGTAATCACAAGCAAGAGTACATCTAATTCTGGTTTTCATGCAAAAGCTTTTTTCCCGCTCTGCTCTTATGAGGCAAAGCATCTTCTTGCCTTTTCGTGCAACCTATACTTTACAATTTATCTCCAGCCTCTACAACCATGGCCCACTTAGAGGTTGCCAACCCATGGAATTTACCATTACCTCTCCCCTCTCAAAAGCGCCATATAAAATAAGTCTGAAAAGACCATTTGCTTATTTAAACTCATTATGTAGATAGTACCTGTGGTGCGAGTTTCTTGTCCTTTCAGCTTCTCAATGGTTCCTTGTCTTCGCCGGAACAGATTCGAGCTTGGTTGTCCGACCGAGGATGATGGGCGGTCGATGGCCAGTGATTGCCTCACTTCGGGGACACCACTGGAATGGTTATATGACGAAGAAGCTTCATGTGAAATGTGTGCTTTACACTGTTTATCTTTTATGAACTACATGAAAAGAAGAGCATAAACTATATATCTCTATGGTGATCTGTGTGTGTTCAATTTAAGGTGTCCGCCTTTATATTAGTCGCGCCATCAACATGCTAATACCTCATGTTTAGGCAATAACTCCCGTCCATAAGCCCGGTTGGTTGAAGATCTTTTAGGTAACGTAACATAAAACAACTGATTATGCTACACATCCCCAATTTCTTTGAACCTAAAGCGTGGACTTCCTAACCAGGAAATCTCCTCTCGCAGGAAGCCAGATGGTCCTCGTAAACATATAAAATGGCGACATCAATTCCAATATCGGAGTATAGAGTCGTGTTCTTCTCAATCTCTCTTATAGATTCCATCACCTTGCTACGCCATTAGTGTCTCCTACTAACTCCTGACTCCTCTCCTCCTCGCCGAGCTATATGACATCGATAATTAGTCGAAATCGTGTTTGTTCTGCTCATTCCGAGGAACACACAAAGAGATATCGAAATTCCTGCCCGTCGATAGCAACGGAAGCTTCTGATAAATCAGGACAAATGAGTTTTGGTTTTGATTTTGCTGAAAAAGTCTGTTTTGAAGTTCCCTGTGATATATTTTAGGGTTTCTCAGCATCCAGATCTGGAGTCGCGGCTGCAATGCGATCCAAGGTGAATGGAACCCTCCTTTTGGAAGTCGTTTATAAAAATAACATGCTTACAGTGACTACATACCTTTATCTGCCCCGAAGGTATTTCAAACCGAGGTCTGCGTCCACCATTGTTGACTGAGCGTAGAAGCAATGAATAGAGGAACGATCATCGTTTGGGCTTAGGACAAGTGTCCGCAGCTATCGTATCTTCCTGACCAAGCCGTATCCCCATAGATCCCAGGTTGATGGCTTGCCATCTACCATCATACGTTCGCTGAGTAGTTGTCGAATCTGTGAAAAAATAATAGAAGGTCATAAATAAATAGGTTTTGAAGGTCCTGTAATATTGAAGGTAAGAGGCTTTGGATGTTAGAATTTTATTAATCTGTCTCAATTCAGGTGCATGGTTTTTTAATAAGGTGCTTCAGAAAAACCTAATAGAAGTCTATTCGAATGTTCTTAAGCATAAATAAGACATATTGTGGCTGAGAAAAAAACATAAAGATGAACGATTCTCTTAATTACAAATTAGACCGAGTATCCAATGTCAATTGCATTTCACAGATTGCAAGAGTTATTATTTGTTGCAGCGACGGCTTCAAAGCTTTTAATAATGCAAATATCACAGCAATCCGAAATTGAGAATGGACCGTTGTCTGACAGTTTTGAATCTAAAGCTCAGATTGAGCTTCAATGAATAGAGTCAACATATCTACATAAGTATACTTATATCTCGTTACAGTTTGTTGAATTAAGAGTAAACTTAATTAGACGAGCGAATCAATTATGTTTAATTTAAAGATTTGTATGGTACTTAACGGGTAGTACTTCCTGGGAAGGCATTGTGTATTAACTGATATGAGCAGGCATGTTTACCGACGGCGACTGTAGACAAAGAAAAGGAGAAACATGTAACATGCCTGAAGAGACTGCAGAAAGTCAAGAGATATAAAGTTAGTCGAGTTCCAATTTCGTTCGATACATGCTGTCATATAAATCTCGTCTAACTAGACAGAGTAATTATAAATAGGAAAAAGGCCAACAAAAGTTTTTGCGGAAATTGCAACCATCATTTTGAATCTTTAATTTTTATTTTACATATTATGGAGCGTAGATCTCAGAATTAATACGCTCGGTTTGAATTCAATAGGGCGTTCGTGTTTTTCTTTTGTAATGTTAACAAGTATATAAGGCTGGTGTACCGGGTTTACATGACCCAGAGAAAAAAACAACACTTGGATGCACGTTCTTGCGTGCTAAGGCATGAGGGATGTGATTAAGTGGACACCATGCGCTACCCACTAGGCAAAAAATGCAAAAAGAACTCGCTTTATAAAATCGCGGCTTTAGAATCATACTTTTGCTAAATTTAAAATGTTTTTTGTCTGCGGTAGAAGCCATAAAGGATTAGGTAAACTGTAAATGTACAACAACATTTATTAGGCAACAGTAATAAAAAGACAATAAGGCGTTAGGAAATTACATTCCAGTTAGTCAGTAGATCATAACCAGATCTATAATACACCGACAACAATAAATAAGTATCTGGTGTAATAGCGGTTATAAGACTAGGACCACTATTTTCGCCACGTTACCGAGTAGAACCAGAATGCGTGCATTCATATTAAATACTTCTGTGTAAAACAGCACTGCGTTTTGTCCTACTATTTCGTTCACGGTCTGAGAGTACAAGTGACAACATAAATTGGCTCCGTGTAATAAACGATGGCTACATATTCTGCGCCTCGTATCGTCGAGCACGACATCCTGATCAGTACTCCTGGCTAGGGAATGTCGCTGTCGAGTACACATCGTTTTGTCTTAATATAGCGAACATTGGTTTAATGTTGGATTTCTTTTGAGCATCGTATGGAGTTATCTAATCGAATAGTTTCCGAAGTTTTTTCATATTCGTCACCCGATTACCATACTCGCATCGACGAACGAATCTGGACCAAATGTAATGTGGTTACGAATGGAGATGTGCGCGTCAGGTAATTAGCCTAGTTAAAAATATAGTGTTATCAGCCAATCGTAATTATAATAGAAACTCTCTTTGATTTTCCCAAGGTGACGTGGTACAAAAAAATGCCGTTACACAAAACAACAAAGGATGATATGCTTGGTGGCGATCTCTAAACGAATATAAAGAAGAACAATCATCGACTGACCGCATAACCCTCGACCGGCGCGTACGCATCCTACAGCGATCGCTCTTCATTCCACAATGAATCACGTTGCATAAACCTGCATGAAGGAAATACTGAACTGGGAACATCTGACTTGAGATTGTTAGTCACCCACAATAGAAAAAACATCACATATTGCTATATCCGTATGATTCATTTTATATCATGACAGATATAAGAATAGTGTGCTGTATTTACATTATTCTAGAAGATTCCTATCAGCATTTGATAGACGTTATCTGAATCAATGGCTGACTTAAGATTTATGGCGAAAGGTGACGCATTTTCAGGGTCAACAAGACTCTATAACTAGCCAGACGATGTGATGTTCAACAACTTTAAAACAAAACAATATTTGTAATGCTAAGGCATTAGCTTTCGTTTTGTAAACATAGACTAGTAGTCCTGCTGTGTCTATTTGTAAGCGTTTGAAAACACTTTACACTCAAACATGATAACTGGTTGCTTACGTTTCCTTTAGTTACTGTTTTGATTTTATAACAAGACTCATCAAAGTTCGATACGAGTTTTACGCACAGGAACTTGTAGACAGATAGATTAAAACAACAGAACTTAGTCCCAAAACATTACAAGAAACGAAACGATATCAAACAAATGAACGTGATGCGTCAAAAACTCGCATAACGATTCGATAATAACGCTTCGTGACTGACTCATCATCCATGACTCAAAGAAGGTCAAGAAAGCAAACGTTATTGGGTAAATGAAGTGTTTGCTGTGTCAAGATTTATATTTCGTACAATTTCTCCCCAAATAACGACCGCGGGACGTCGTCGCCTCGGCTGAAATATCGGTGTTTGTTTTCTCGCCTCACTCGACCGACGAGTAGTTTGCTCAAAACTGGGCGAAGTAACAATCGAATTAATCTTTCCGGTCTCGGTCATGTATTTGTAAATAAACGTAACATTTTGTGTTGTATCTGTGGAAGTCTTTTTACCTTCCACAATGAAATTGAATACGGATGTTTCTTCGATTTCTACGAATCTCTGGCAATAGGTTCATTGGTTTGGAATTCATCCTCAGGGAATTTATCACACATCTATTTTATGATTTTGTTTCAATCTCTTTTTCTATATTTCTGATGTTATAAAGCAGACGGTGAGCAATTTACATTCAGTTTCAATAGTTATGTTATGACTGTTTACTCAAAGACATCTAGATAGGAAATTGATATCAACGCGTGTAAAATTATGTACTACCAATTGGCCGAATAGATTATTCTCTCCCACACTATTGATTACTTCTTTGTTTTTTCTCAAAGCCACTGGTCCGACAGATAACGTCATGAATCGTTTAAAACACGTGTTCATTATACGTAGCTGGTGACACGTTAACCATGTGTGGAACTCGCTTAATTATCGCTTCAACTCACCCGGGAGTTATTGTGTTTCCGTGTGAAATAACAGCTTTACGTACGTTTCAATTGTTGAATTCTAAATTAGATAACTCGAGCTAAGGTCATTTGCGAATAATTCCGAAGCCATCGTAGAAACTAGTTACGTGCAACCGACCGAAAAAAGCGTTCATTCCAACAAATATACCCGGTAGGCACGAAATCAAGGAAGCACGAAGCCTTCCGGAAATCTACCACAATTTCCTGTATTACAGAAATTTGCAAGGATAATCCCGCACGAAATATGAGTTTCATTATCGAAACGAAGTCAGTTACTGGAGGTGAAGCTTAGGGCTGTCGCGAAATCAAAACACCGCGGGAGACTTACTCGAACTTTATAAATAAACCGGGTATCTAACGACTTATGGCTGTATAAATACATGAGTCATTCATCGTAATGAGATCGACCGAGAAATAATTGTATTTTATCTGTCTAGACGGGAATATTATAACGTTGTCATGTTTCACTCACAGTGAAGGGACTGTAATGTAGGTTGAAGTATTGGAGAGCTTCAAGATTTCTTTGGCGACAGTTAGTTTAACACATGAAACGTATTCAGATTTATTATTATTGAGAAAGATTAAATCACGTTTCACTGGAATGGCCTGTAGAAAATTCTTACACTAAATTCTGAATCGGAAGTTTAGTAATCGTGTTTTATTGTAACGATGACGTTAAGATAACCTTCGTTTCGTTCTCAATGTTTTCTAGTAAACGGTTAGTTGAGAGAAGTGTTTAATGGTTCCAAGCACTGTTGTGATAGCATCAAACGCAGTTGTTTTAGATCTCACGTCTTGGTGTTTTGAGTTCTTCAAAACTGTTAGTTTAGTTTGTGTCGTCTCAGCATTTATCGTTACTTCAATTCAAAATTGCGGTTTTACCTCAACGCTTAAGAAGCGTCGACTAAAAATGTTTTTACTACAACATAAAATTACGCTTCTCAGCTCTGGAATTGATTACTGTTTGAAGTATTTTAAAGCATTTAAAAGCATTTAAGATTGTGCAAACCATACTGCATCTTTCCTAAGATGAAAAATACTTCATCCATTGGAAAGATACGAGCTGTTGGTGGATACTTTTCTATTGTGTTTAGTGAGATAGCTATACACACATACTAGAAGGTTATTGCAACGTGACATATTCATGGTATTGGTACGGAATGCGAGAGGGGAATCCAATTATGGAGACTATATGACGACAATGTATGCACGGGGACGCTCCAATATCCTTGTTTGATGGACGGCTAGGTTTCTAAATTCCTGTGACGAAATAAAAATATGAATGGAAACAGAAATACATCAACGGGGAATTTTCTTTTATATAATAATAGGCTTCTGCCCGCGACTCATCGCTACGCGGAACATGTCGCTTTATGCCAGCGATAAACGGGTCGTCAAAATGAAAGATCTTAACGTCTGATGTTCGACATTCTCTAAGCAGGCCCGAGGAAAACGACGGGCATTTGCGCGGCGGACGGATTCGAGATGTTTCAGACCTTATCATACCAATACCATTGCATTGAACTGCCATTTTTTGACAGTATGCGGACACGCCACTCTATCGGTTAAAGTGAACACTTTATCGAGAAGCAGTCCGTTGGACAAAGACAACGACAACACCGTCTCAACCGAAGGGCAGAAATCAGGCTTTAATTTTCATCGATTTGCTTAAAAAACTGGACGGAGTTTCATAAGACCACTTACTACCCGGCACTCGTCCCGCCTTTTTCAACCCAGTTAGGGGAGAATTTCCAAAAATAGTTATTGCGTTATTGCTTCTATTTCTAAACCAATACGCCAAATATTAATTTTAATTCGAATTAGCTTCAAAACTGACGGAGTTTCTACAATGATTACCCTCCGTCCTTTTTTACCCCCTTAAAGAGCGACTGTAAAAAAAAAAATAGAAATATA
>NWSH02000019.1:3740146-3751907 GCA_002382865.2 Heliothis virescens
GACCTTTCCCTTCACTGCTCTGCTCCTATTGATTGTAGCGTGATGAAAAGTATACTATAACCTTCTCAGGAGTATGAATAATAATTTTCTATAACGGTTATACAGACAGACAGACAAAAATTCTACTTATTGCATTTGTGGCATCGGCATCGATCCCTAATCACACCCTGATAGTTATTTTGGAAATATATTTAATGTACAGAATTGACCTCTCTACAGATTTGTTATAAGTAATAGATAATAGATTTACTTAGTAGAACCTTCTAAACTTAGAGATAGAGAGCCAATCCTGAAGTGAAGTGAAGAAATAATTTCTCAAACAGAAATATGGATGGAAATCTATAAATATGAATACAACCAAATAGTTTTGAACTCATTTTTTGGAATGGAAGGAAGCTATTGGAATATTGGATAGCTCACCAACCGAATAACTCACGCTATAAAAAACGTAAACATTTTTTTCCTGAATGATAATATCCAATTATTAGCATCGAAGGAACTATCACTGGCACACAATGTAGGACTTATTACGCGCCATTTTCAAGAGGTCATTTCCGCTTTCCTGAAAAAACAGGAAGCTATGTGCGACGCGCCATCTCTAACCTACATTCTCAAAACAAAAGAGTTTCCTTACAATTGCCACTACATAAAGCTACCTTAACCGATCTCTATTCATAAAATGGTAAATAGTAAATCTGTTTGCATAATACAATAAACACGTAAATGCAATAAGTATTGTACATAAAATAAATACAATGCCAATATTATATGGTATTTAAGTTGACAGCCAGTTTTCTTATGTCTGTGGCGCATTTTCCTGAAAGCCGAGTTTTCCCGAAGCTCATTGGCAAGTCCACTCGTGTCGCAACATTCCGACCAATGAGAGCACGCTTCAGCTGATCGATGCGCAAGCCGGGCGTAGAGAACGCCCAAATGTCAGATTTCCCTGTTGTCATCTGTGAATTTGGTCTGCGCGATCGATAACACGAATTGGCTATTAGAAGTTACAGAGGTTGGATAGTTATTGAGCCCTGTATGGATAGATAGTTGACGTCGGTGCTTCAAGCAGCATAATTTTCATTGTAAAGTGGTAAAATGGATACGAGCGGGGCGTACGGCGGCGGCAAGGCTGGGGGAGCCTTCGATCCCCAGCAATTCATCCAGAGGCCTCCCGTGATCGTCAGGGCGGTCTGTTGGGTAAGATACTTTACATACAACCCACTCAGATCATGTAATGCGACAAAACAGTGCTTTTCCAATACAGAAAGATCGAGTTACGTCAGCGCTCTTAATTCAAATAAAAATACGAACATTAAATTGATTTAATGTTAGAAGTACCTACTTACCTTAATTTGTTAAAATCGATGTTTATGTCGTCTTCCTTTTTCAAACTTTACGATGACACAAACATAATTAAAATTGTATTGATCAGAAAAGTATGTCATTCCATCTCAACAAATTGAATTTGTTTTTCGAATTACGCACATTCGAATATTCGAATATCATAATACGACTTTTTTTTCTGTGAGTCTTTTTGAAAGGCACCATGTAGGTTCTATATAGGTGTTACTGGCCTTGTGTTAAGTAAATAGGTATGAATAGACAATTATTCACAATCTGTGCATATTGGTAGTAGTAATTGAACCTTGTGTAACACTGCACGGTGCATTGATTGCATGGAGCTGCTTTTAAATTTACTCGTAAAATATTTATAGACTTTACAACTGGGTCACATCGGATCATTATTAATCTGGTAGAAAGATTGGGTATCTTTAACAAGGTTACTCTAAATAGTTTGTAGAAAATTTTCTTTTATTGTGTCTTTAAAATAGAGCACTAGGTATGCAAACAATAACTACGTAAGTACATACCTACATAATCTTTCATTAAATTCTCTTAAATCAGTTTTATCCTGAAAAGTCTTGAAAATATAGATCTGTAAGGTTTTCAGGTTTTCAGTCTCCCAATTATAATATTTCATAACATCATAACATTACACGATCGAAAATAAAGTTTCAATATAACAAAGTTCTGAAATTATATTTTAATATCACAACGATGTTATCAGATAGATAATTGACAGCTGAATAAGGGTAGTAATGTTAAAATACTATTTGTAGGTATAAGGTCAAGGTTTTCTGATCAATAAATGTCGTATACTATAGGTATGTACCTTTAAATTACGCACTGCAAGTTAAGAGAGAGGAAAGTTATGGCCAAGTTCCAGATAAGGTTCTAGCTCGCTATCTGACAGATAAGTCAAAGTGAAAATTTTTTATTTCAAGTAGACCTGTTACAGGTTCTTATGAAAAGTCAAGCTAGTTGCACGGTTCCAAGGAGTTGGTCTCATGGAGAAGAACCGGCAAGAAACTCCATAGACACTTAACTTTTCAAAAAGCAAGTGTTTACAATAGTTTTCAAAATCAAAAAGCATTTATTCAAAGTAGGCTGCAAAACAGCACTTTTCGGTCTCATGGAGAAGAACCGGCAAGAAACTCCATGGACACTCTTTTTAAATAACTAGGTATCTTGTACAAAAATAATTTCAATACAATGTGAGGATCATGTAGGTCAAAAAGTTGTCAGATGATACTCACATTATGATAGCCATAGAAACTTAGACAGGGGTTACACGATCAGTCTGGCGTCAGTCAATTCCATCAGTCTGGTCATGAATGATGGGAGACTGATCGTGTAACCGGGTGACTGACGGACTGATGGTCCAAAATGTACTTACCGTGTTTTTTGCCCGTCAGTCTTTCGTCGGTCTGTGACTGATGCCAAAATGACGCCAGACTGATCGTGTAACTCCTGTCTTAGAAACATTTCTATGGCACTACTTTTTGGCATGATCTGTCAGATAACTATCAGGAACTTTATCTGGGTGTTAAGCTGGTCGTTAATATCCTACATGCATAGAAGAGATATTTGTTTCAGCTTAAACTTATGTCAGTTTAGTTATTGATAGCCCATGTCGAATTGGGTCAGCAAACCAGACCATGGATGCACTCTATACTTTACAAATAGTTTCTAAGTAGTTGGAGTAGCTCAAATACGTCATGAGTTGAGATGAGAATTACGTCTATTTGACTAATGCTGGTTTAGAAATGAAGCGTCAGAATACTAAGATCTCCCAAAATCTACGAATAAATGCCATTACGATTACTTACATTCTTTCGTAGCGAAAATATCATGGAAGATTTGTTGTAGACAAGAAATCTAATTTAAAGGAACTTCATGTAAAAAGTACCTCTTAGTATAAGTAGGTAAACCAAAGTTCTAATAAAAGTCTAACTGAAAAAAAACTTCAAGAAATACATCCCTGAAACCCAGAGCCGGATTAACCTTAAGGCAGATTAGGCAACTGCCTAGGGGCCCAGCACCGACAGGGGCCCCGCCCACAGCAATGCAGTCCGCAAAAAAACTTTTAGGGATCGAACGAAAATGATAATCAACGAAACTATTCTTTTTTTTCAACGCATGTAACACTTTATACATACAAAACCATCTAATATTAGAACTAATATATATAATCCTTCGGAACGCAACTTCGGACTTCATTCACGTTGGGGGAATTCCCGATTCGTCGGGTGGTAAGGTAAATTAAAAATAAGATTTAGTATGCTCTGTGTTTGAAGACTTACGATTTTCACATACACTCAGTGGCGTAGCTACGGAGGGGCTAGCCGGGGCAGTGCCCTGGGGCCCCTGAATCATTACCAGAAAATTACAATCGCACTGAACTTTTCAAAGTTACTCTCATTTTTACATTATATAAAGACAGGTTCTAAGCCGATTTTTGCAAAAATTTCGCGCTCGCTTCGCTCGCGTCCTCTAGTTACTTCCTGTTCTTCTTTTTCGCCATTCAACTAAAAAAATCGCGCTCGCTTCGCTCGCATCCTCCAATTACATCCTACTGTTTTTCTATGTTTAGTCCTTTGATACTCTGAGAACAACTTGAGGGCTCAAAAAAGTTACACAAACTTTAAAAAAATCACGCTTTTTTCACTTGCGCCTTGAGAGGCTACACGATGTATATTTTTTGGGATTTGCCAAAAACCAATAGTCTTACTAAAAAAGATGTTTATTTAAAAAAAATAATCCTGAAACTGGAAAAATTTCGCGATCGCATCGCTCGCAACTTTTCTATCATGCACTTCTTTTACAGTGTTTATCTTTTCATCTTAAAACTAAAAAAAATTCGCGCTCGCTTCGGTCCCTCGGTGCCCACAACGTTTTTAAAGGCTGGATGCACTTACATATACTACATCTAAAGTCGAGGGAGGCAAATTTGTCTCTCATAAGGGGATACCGTACGATCTCCTCTGAGGCAGCGAGTCTCCTAGCCGGATCCCCGCCCTGGGACCTC
The DNA here is from genome assembly GCA_002382865.2 of Heliothis virescens. NCBI lineage: Eukaryota > Metazoa > Arthropoda > Insecta > Lepidoptera > Noctuidae > Heliothis > Heliothis virescens. The sequence continues at coordinate 3,744,516 of NWSH02000019.1, forward strand.
GAAGCAAAGCTCCTCGCGTCGCTCTATTGGTGGCGCGTGGAGGCAGTCGAGCGGGATGAGCGCCTGGTGCCTCGACAGGTTGAGGCACGCAGGGCAGAGCTCCGCCAGGTCCTAGTGACGGAGTGGCAGACGCGCTTAGCGCATCCCACGGCGGGGCACGCCGCTGTAGCGACGATAAGGCCCATTTTAGAGGAGTGGCTCAATAAGAGCCACGGTGCCCTCAGCTTCCGATTGACGCAGGTGCTTACCGGACACGGGTGTTTCGGGAAGTTCCTGTGTCGCATAAGTCGGGAGCCGACTTCCCAGTGCCACTATTGTGGTGATTGCCGCGACGATACGGCGCTGCATACGTTGGCGGAATGCCCAGCTTGGGATGAGCAGCGCCGTGACTTGGTCGCGGCCGTAGGTGCTGCGGGAAACTTTCGCTTCCGGCTGTTGTGTCTACCATGGTCGGGAGCGAGTCAGGGTGGAGTGCCGTCGCCACCTTTTGCGAGGCCGTGATGCTCGCAAAGGAGGCGGCGGAAAGGGAGAGAGAGGCTGCCTCCTCTCTCCCCTCTCGCAGCAGACGCACTGGGCGTCGTAGGGTGGCCGACTTCCGGCCACCGTAGGGCGCGGCCTGCGGACGGCAGACTAGGGGCGTCTAGCCGTCCGACCAGCAGCAGGCCTCGAGGCGGCGGCGTCGTGTTCCGCGCGCGCCTCATACTGGAGTCCTGCGGCCGGGGTGACGGCCGCAGTGGGTGACGGGGCCCGCCTGACCATCTGGCGGGCCAACACCCGTCGGGGGGTAGGATGAATGCTTCGGCGATACCCGCCCCTTCGACACATGGGTGCATGAGGAACACGGGTTGGTTTTTAGTCAGTAAGAGTCTGACAGTCCCCTTCACCTTNGATTTCTTCATAGAAAGGGGTCTCGCCATGAAAAAGGTTTAAAACACGGATTTAAAAAAATTGGAACGCGTTTGGACGGTTTATCTCGTTTTACGTTGAGGAAATCCCCGATTCGTTGGATGCTATTAGGCAGGAGCGTTTTACGACAGCGAATTGGAAAAAACTTTGTGCTTTGTGTGTGTTTAAACTCTTAATAGAAGTAGAATAGACTGACTAGACAAACGTAGGCGTACTATACGCGTGGGCTGCGCGGGTGACTCTGTTCTGTACTAACACGGAGCCAATCCGCCTTAGGACGTCATGTCATCCATGCCTAGATCGGGAATTGTATTAAGGAATGTGGGAAGAAGGCAAAAAAATACATCACATGATTTACTTAGTCAGTCAGANCTTTGTGTGTGTTTAAACTCTTAATAGAAGTAGAATAGACTGACTAGACAAACGTAGGCGTACTATACGCGTGGGCTGCGCGGGTGACTCTGTTCTGTACTAACACGGAGCCAATCCGCCTTAGGACGTCATGTCATCCATGCCTAGATCGGGAATTGTATTAAGGAATGTGGGAAGAAGGCAAAAAAATACATCACATGATTTACTTAGTCTGTCAGAGTAGGTAAGAAAAGGGGCCCGAAAATTGTATTGCCTACAGGCCCATGACAGGTTAATCCGGCCCTGCTGAAACCTAAGCAGCGTAAGTAGGTTAGGTACTTAAAAATATTTTTCAAATTGCCTATGTGGGTATTTTCAAATAATGTATGACTACCTACATCGGTATCACAGACCCCGTCTAAAATTAACTACGTCTCGTAAATAAATAGGCCTATAAAAGCACTTTTGAAACCTCAAGCTAGTTGCACGGTTCCAAGAACTGGATCTAATGGAGAAGAACCGGCAAGAAACTCCATAGACACTTTTTTCAAAAAGCAAGTGTTTACCTACAATAGTTTTCAAAATCAAAAAGCATTTATTCAAGGTAGGCTGAAGATAGCTTTTCGAACTTCAAAATTACATCAGACAGCCCCAAAAACGCCCGCCCTTCAGCCTTTTTCTTACAGTAAGTAGGTATAAGTTTTCCCTGAGAAAGTCGTACAATGCAAGTGGAACTAATAATTAATGCTCTAAAAACATCTCCTATTATCCCCAGCTGTTCAGCGTGATCGTAATGGGCTGTATATCAGCCAAGGGTTGGCGCACAGGAGACGATGGCAAGGAGTACTGCGTCTACAACAACGACACGAACGCCTGCAACTACGGCGTCGGCATCTCCGTGATCGCTTTCATAGCGTCCATTGGCTTCATCGCTGGAGAGTACCTCTTTGAGCAAATGTCCTCGGTCAAGACTAGGAAGCATTACGTACTGGCTGATATGGGATTCTCTGGTGAGTGGTTTATTTTTTTATTTGAATTTGGAATGGATGATGTCTGTGGGCGGTGAGTTTTGGGTAGCTCATCGACCTTCTACCTCTTATAGACGATGGGCCCGTGTTGGTAGCACATTGTAACACCACGCTCTTCAAAGAGAATCCAAATAATTCAGTAGGACCAAAGCCCTGTTACATTAAGGCTCCAGAAGGAGCATGATGGGTTTTAGTCAGAATCTGACACTCCCTCACTGTGCACACACAGCGGGAGACCCCACCAAGAAAGGAATGAATACACCTATAGATATTTGCTGACATTATAGGTACGACATTATAGGTAGGATTTTTTTTGACTTATCTTTAACAGTTCAAAACACGCATCTTCAAAAGCTAGTAAATAAGCCAACACCAGGAGTACTAAAAACCAATAGAGAGGTGAATACTACAAAGCATAGAAGTCACTTAGTTGAAACAGTTTCGCCTTTACTGTACCTAATTGCTCTACTTAAAATGTGTTGCGCGAAGTCGAGATTCATTCACTTAATTTCACTCTACATAAGTCCGACAACCAGTCTTTCAAAGGTGTATCGGGCTACTCGGGTAAATGTGCTGAGGAGGTCAGAGAGGCAGTCGCTTCATGTAAAGCACTGGTAATTGCTGCATCCGATGATACTCCACCCCAGTATAGTTGGGCAAAGTCTAGGCAGACAAAAGATATTATTTACAGCTTACACGCAAAATAAAAATACGCAGTTCTTTTCAAAACATCTTGACATCTTTCAAGACAATAAGTCAATAAACTTGGAAGATCTAAATTGAATTTGAGGTCAAATTAATTGCCCTCATCAATGGCGGGCAGATTTATATGTGTGCTGCACACTGTGTCAGGGGTCAATGGGTGCTATGATGCGCTCGTGTAACGCAAAAGGTACCTGGTGATACATAGTATTCAAGGGATACGAGTTCCAGTTTGAAAACAAAAGAATGGGGGAACGTAACTTCGTATTAAAGATCAATGCGAGAGCTGGCAACGCAATTTTTGCAGCTATCGAAAACTTAGTTTACTAAGTCTACATAAAGCAGATTCTTCTTCTTATGGTGCCTCTTCGACTAACGTAGGTTAGCAGTCAGCTTCGCATATTTCTTCCGATCCTCGGTGAGGTGAAAAATTTTAGATATATTCGAGACTCAAATCTATTCTATAATGTTTCTCAGCCTTTCTGGGGCCGATACTTCTATTACCCGACGCTTTGAAATGTTCTAGTAGAAGATTTCCATCAATAGATTATTTCTTTGTATAAATGTATAAAACAAAAACTATCGTAATGTTTTGTTTTATTTCTTTACCTATTAACGCATAGCAGCAGGCTGGCAGTTGTTGTTTCAATAACATTAAGTACTTACCTACTAAGTGTGTGGGAATTCTATTCCTTCTTGAAAGGCAAACAAGAATAGAAACTAGATTATGTATGTGGTTATAACAAGGAGACACGTGGATTTTTATCTGCGGCGTAACTCCTAAATATTTATTGACAGTTAGGTAATATAAATCTTAAATTGAAACTCAGACTACTATCAGTGAAGTAGCTTCTAGACTCCAGTAAAACATTTTAGCTTGAAGGTGCATTGGAAATTCTACCTCTTTTCTCCCTCGACGCAAAAAGAGGAGCGTTATAACCTTGTTATAACGTAGTCAATTAATTAGCCAGCGTTTTTAAAAGAATAGGTACGATCAATAAACGATGGCCAAGGGACCACTTACGAGTCTGCAATACAAATGTTACTCCTTATCCTTAACACGAACAAAGCTTAATTTCTGTTCGGAGATTATGTACTTATTCATTATCTCTATATTAATTACAAACCATAAAATAAAAGTAACATGCGTCCATATTTTTTACCACCCCATTAATGTCGGGTCATTCAATCTTTATTACTTCTACAACGTAATTCTTAGAGCGCGCATCGATCGGTCAGCATCCACTCTCAGTGGGTGTAAAAATATATAGATCGTAAAATTCACCCTAATTTGTTACTTATCGTGTGAAAATGGATTCAAGTTTACGAGGTCGATTGTGCCCACCTTACAGGGAAACTCAATTTGTTTACGCATTATGAAAATTTTCTAACGAGTGAAAATTGTAGTCGACTTACTGCGGAATTCAATAATCTATCTATCTCTGGATTTGCCTACTAGAGATAGAAATTTGATATTAACCCCATACAAGTAATGTCAAATTCCTATCTCTAGTAAGCAAATCAACAGATAGATGGAATATTGGGAAAGGCCGGTAGAATACACATACTCGAAGTTAATAAAATAACAAACCTACTAACGTTATTTAAAATAATTTCCAGTAAAATGTGTAGTAGTTTTCATTAAACAGCAATAACATTAATTTATTACGACCTTAGTAGGGCGTATTATCACGAATATAGGTACCTGCTCAGTGTGCTCAGTAGTAGTTAATTGTTTAATTTCATGACATTTTAATGTCGAAACTCTATGTACTTACTTTATATGATATCACATAACATATCGACGATGAAGTGCCAATACCTCCTAACTGACATTTTGTCGATTTTTTGATTTTTAATGCGTTGGACATAAAATTGCATTTTGCGTGTACTCGTNTTTATATGATATCACATAACATATCGACGATGAAGTGCCAATACCTCCTAACTGACATTTTGTCGATTTTTTGATTTTTAATGCGTTGGACATAAAATTGCATTTTGCGTGTACCTACTCGTCAAGACACCTAACCAAATATGTTGATAGTTTTGAGAGAAAATGCTAATAGAAATAGCTGCTAAGTCAATGTATGCATTCATTTAGCAAGACCTGCTGACATTACATCCTAAATTCAAGTGTAAAAAGCTTCTAAATTACTTAACTATACTATGTATCATATCATATTATTATCCATGTTCCCATTACTACAATATTTTCATATTTAGATCTCTGAATTTTCAACGTGACGCGTTTTTTGCTCCTCCTGTAAAATGGTGATTTTGTAGTTAAGAGGTATTGGTACTTCATCGTCGATATACATAAATGTTTTTTGGTTATGTCACCATCACATTTTCAAAGGGCCTCTGCTATTAACCACGTTCGTTCCTCAAAGAGAAGTACACCCCAAAATGAACCACCCTTTCAACAATTTCCAGCGTTCTGGGCGTTCCTGTACTTCGTGGGTTTCTGCTACCTGTCCAACGCGTGGGGCAAGACTGACAACCCCCCCGTGGGCACGGCCAACAACATGCAGGGCGCCATCGCTTTCTGCTTCTTCTCCATCTTTGCTTGGGTGAGTACTGGTTTTTTGTGGAATAAGGAAACATTCTTTGTGGCGCTTCGAGGCCTAGCTTGAACTGTTATAGTAGGTACCAGATGCAGTAGTGAATTTTTTTCTATACCATTTAGGTTTCCTACCCTAAGAGGTCCTAAGAAGATTTTTATACTTCTTTGGTTACGCCACATCTTCCCATTTTACATCGGATGTGGAGAGAAGAAACTAGGGTACTGTGTAAGAAGTCTGGCGTTTAAAAAAGTTTGAATAGAAGGTGTTTATTTTTTAGCAGGAACCTTAAGAATACCTACGAATAATAACCTTAAGAATTCCTTCCAGGTGGCATGCGCATTCTTCGCGTTCCAGCGGTTCCGCGTGGGCGCGGACGCGGCGTTCGCGCCGGCGTACGAGGTGGAGGGCGCGGTGGGCAGCCCGGGCGCCTTCCCGGCGTACCCCGCCGCGCCCGACCCCGAGCCCGCCTACAGCGAGCCGCCCTTCTCGCAGAACCATGGCGCAGGTCAGTCATCACTGCATAGGTATAAGGTGTTACTTAAGCTAAATACCTGGCTTGCCCGCCAGCCAGTTTCCACAAAAAACCATTGCACAGTTCAGTCACGACCATCGAATTATCTATTCAAGAGGTCAGGCCACAATAGTTTCAAGTTGACTAGTTTGATGGCACTGTAGGTATATATGACGTGACTAGGAGCTTGCCCAAGGGTCAGCTCTCCCCAGCCAGGTCATTTTCGCAAAGAACTACAACAGAGGTCCCTTTACTACCATGATAGTGAGGCATAATGTACCTAATATGCATATTTCTCACCAGAGCCTTTCTATATTAAGCCACTACTCTAGTGAAACTAGGTCATTTCAACGACATCACCACTTATTTTTATTATTGTAGGTATTCAAAGTAGAAATACTCAAACAATATGGTGCTTTCTTTTTCAGGAAACATCGACTACACGGCCCCAACTTACTAAGCTGTTTCGCGGCATCGGAGATTTTATCAAGTTTTATTTGCAAGCTCACGTCACGACTGGGAGTAAGTAATAATGATTATTATTACTCGGATTACACCTACAATATCAATACCTACAAATGCTACCGAAAATCGACTAAAAATACTGTTCAAATGATGCAGATTAGTCGATTTAATTCGATACAAACCATAGTGTTACCAACCTAACAGCCAAAGATCTACCAAACAATTCCGAACATACAAAAAAGTATGTAAATACTTAATTGATTATTAATTGTTGAGTGATAGCTAATCATGTCCATTTATTTTAGTGAAGCTTATTTTTTTATTTATTTACTAAGTGTAGTCATAATCAGTCATTACATAAAAAATATACCAAAGTTCATGTACATTGTAATCAGATGATATACAAATATTATATATATTCAAGTACATATATGAAAACGTGTATCGCTTCACAGTACCTGCTTGTTGGTATATTTTGACAATATTCACGTATGTAATGTAATATAACATCATATATTATATGTAAATAACAATGTATTCTAAACAGATATTAAAATACTATAGTACATATTGTAGATGGGTCTCAAGCGACTTTGTCGATATACTGCANTATGAAAACGTGTATCGCTTCACAGTACCTGCTTGTTGGTATATTTTGACAATATTCACGTATGTAATGTAATATAACATCATATATTATATGTAAATAACAATGTATTCTAAACAGATATTAAAATACTATAGTACATATTGTAGATGGGTCTCAAGCGACTTTGTCGATATACTGCATACATTATTTAATAAATGCCCTTATATACGAAGTGCTGCCATCTAGTCGTTTGAGACCGCAAACCCACTTTAT
>NWSH02000019.1:3764128-3780965 GCA_002382865.2 Heliothis virescens
TGACAAATGATTTGTTTCAGAAACACGTAGATTTTGTTTCTGAAACAGTGTTTATTAACACAATTGTTTCTTCAGTGAATACATGGCTTTAGATTACGTGAACAGCTGCAGAATGATTCCTGACACTTCTGATACCATGAAAATAGATATCCCTGAAGGGTTTAAATAAACGTGAAAGAAACTATAAGTTACAGGAGATTGCAATGGAATGTATGGTATGCACAAGTAAGATTGTTAAAATATATGTCATTGTGTGTGTTATTTAAATTACCTAAATATGAGTAATTTCATTGAAATATTTTTTATATATTACGATGATGCCCTAACACATAAGACTGATATGAAGTTCACACAATTCAGATGTACTCTTAACTCAGTAAAGCTTGCAAGCTTAAAAAATCGATGTGTTGCCAACATTAACCGTGAATAAATACATTTTTGAGTAACGAATGCATCTGAATAGTTTATTATTGCTAAGATTTTATAAACAATAGTGCAAGCTATGGAAGTGATAAAGACATCTACAGGCTTGCTGACGATTTAAGCCAACACTCATAGATATCACGCTATTTATACATTTAGGGTAATATAATTTATCATATTTGAAATAATAAAGTTTAGAAACCATTATTGCACAACACACTTATATTATATCCTATGATTAATGAGAAATACGAATTTAGCTTTCGCCGAGAAAACCACCGTAAAACGAAAAAATATTTTAGGAGATACTTTTCAAGGTGTCCGTTTTATATGAGATTTTAAACATACATATTGTCCACTAACATATAGTATTTTTACACACAATGTACTTTCCTTTATAGTGAGTACAACAAACACACTTATATTTCCATTAAACATCAAACTATCAGCAAGCCAACTCTTCAAAGTCCTAACAGGACACATTTCAATTATTTACCCTGGGGTCAACTGTTTTGTACTCAATTTTAGACTTAACAGCACTTCAATAGAAGCTCAAATTACATCGACAGCTTATTACAGTAAGACTAATAAAACTACGCGAGAGTAATAATAAAAAATGTGCCAGAAATTATATGTAAGTATTCTAATAAGAGCATTACCTAGAAATAATTTTTTTATATTAAAAAATACTATGATTTGGATAAAGCGCTTACGTTATAGATATTAATATTTTACTATTATTAATACTGAATGTATTAGTAGTCCATAATCTAAAACAATAAAAAAAAAAAAAAAAAAAAAAAACAAACGTAACAAACAAGAAAAAAAACACAAAAAAAAAAAAAAAAAAAAAAAAAAAAAAACCTAAAAAAAAATAAACAAAAAAAAGATAAAAAAAAAAAAAAAAAAAAAAAAAAAAAAAAAAAAAAAAAAAAAACCTGTCAAAAAAAAAAAAAAAAAAAAAAAAAAAAAAAAAAAAAAAAAAAAAAAAAATGTACATTGGTGTGGTATTGAAAGGACAAATATATTACTATCTTAACCGAGGACCAGTAACATTTCTTAGAAGTTATTGAGATTAAATTGTAACAAGTCTTAGGACTATGTCATTGTAGATATCCAATGTTAGGTATTTGAAGAAATATTTTCATGGAAATAAAGTAAATAAATTTTTCAGCAAATTAGCACAAAATTTCGAGCACGAGGAGCCCTCCCCAACTAGATACGTACATATTTTCTTTATTACAACAACAATTCGCACAGAAAGTTAGAAATTAATTAAGTAGGTATTTTCCCTTTCTCCTTTATCTTCCAACATTCCAAGGCATTTACTAAAAACTAAACGCACTTTCAGAAGCATTTAATATCTAATGTAACAATACATGTATCGAACAAGAAACAACATCGTGTTATGTAACATGTTACAGACAACGTGCTACGTGCAACGTGCTACAATAACACGTTACACATTAAATTAAATAATGACGATATGCTGTTTACGAGTAAATATTAACTAATGTAATTAATATTTCGTCCTAGTTTTAAGATTTTTTTTCAATATACATATTATTATTCAAGCTTGGTTACTGGTTACATTGTACATTAAACAGAGTGGTTACTTTGATTGAAAAATGTAAATAAATTCATGAAATATTAATAAAATAGAAGTTTTATTTTTCAATGGGTTAGACATTCTCTGCCTATTGCAGGATTACCAATAAATACTAGGCATAAGTACATACATAATAATATTTGTTGATTTCTCTGAGCACTCCGTCTTCGGAATTCGCTCTTAAATACATCATAATATTTTATTATCCTATACGACATAGCTAAAATGAGGTATGATTTGAAACATTCTGATTAGGACAAAATAACATTTTTATTAAAAAAATAAACTTTTAATACAGCTCAAAGACATGGCACGATGATAGTGGAGAAGTAATTTAAAAATAAATATCACATAAAGTGGGTTTGCGGTCTCAAACGACTAGATGGCAGCACTTCGTATATAAGGGCATTTATTCAGTAATATTCAGGTGTATAGATATTAGTTGAAATAATGTATGCAGTATATCGACAGAGTCGCTTGAGACCCATCTACAATACGTATTATAGTATTTTAATATCTGTTTAGAATACATTGTTATTTACATATAATATATGATGTTATATTACATTATATACGTGAATATTGTCAAAATATACCTACAAGCAGGTACTGTGAAGCGATACACGTTTTCATATTATGTACTTGAATATATATAATATTTGTATATCATCTGATTACAATGTACATGAACTTTGGTATATTTTTTATGTAATGACTGATTATGACTACACTTAGTAAATAAATAAAAAAATAAGCTTCACTAAAATAAATGGACATGATTAGCTATCACTCAACAATTAATAATCAATTAAGTATTTACATACTTTTTCGTATGTTCGGAATTGTTTGGTAGATCTTTGGTTGTTAGGTTGGTAACACTATGGTTTGTATCGAATTAAATCGACTAATCTGCATCATTTGAACAGTATTTTTAGTCGATTTTCGGTAGCATCTGTAGGTTAATTTGGTATTGTAGGTGTAATCCGAGTAATAATAATCATTATTACTTACTCCCAGTCGTGACGTGAGCTTGCAAATAAAACTTGATAAAATCAACCATTCCGATGCCGCGAAACAGCTTAGTAAGTTGGGGCCGTGTAGTCGATGTTTCCTGAAATAGAAAGCACCATATTGTTTAAGTATTTCTACTTTGATTATAACAATAAAAATAAGTGGTGATGTCGTTGAAATGACCTAGTTTCACTAGAGTAGTGGCTTAATGTAGAAAGGCTCTGGTGAGAAATATGCATATTACATTATGCCTCACTATCATGGTAGTAAAGGGACCTCTGTTGTAGTTCTTTGCGAAAATGACCTGGCTGGGGAGAGCTGGCCCTTGGGCAAGCTCCTAGTCACGTCATATATACAGTGTCCTCACACTAGTCAACTTTAAACTATTGTGACATGGTTTTTTGTGGAATCTGGCTGGCGGGCAAGCCAGGTATTTAGCTTAAGTAACACCTTATGATGGCCTCCTAGCCGATTATCGGCCACGGCGGCTGTTCTCATATAAGGAGATCAGCCAGCTGCGCAGGACATATTATAGTGCACAAGCATTTGCGCTGACACAGGTGCACTCCCTATTCCCTCACTCTCATAACCCGATGGGACGGCAATCCGACACGACCGGTGAGAGATCAGGCACAGGACCGACATTAACGTGCTCTCCGATGCACGGGTGTATCAATCACCAACTTCCAACTCCGGGCTGCTTTGTGAAAGTTTCTAAAACCCACAAAGCGATTTCGGCCCGTCCCGGGAATCGAACCCGAGACCTCGTGATCAGCAGTCGGCTATGCGACAACTAGACCAACGAGGCAGTACCTTATACCTATGCAGTGATGACTAACCTGCGCCATGGTTCTGCGAGAAGGGCGGCTCGCTGTAGGCGGGCTCGGGGTCGGGCGCGGCGGGGTACGCCGGGAAGGCGCCCGGGCTGCCCACCGCGCCCTCCACCTCGTACGCCGGCGCGAACGCCGCGTCCGCGCCCACGCGGAACCGCTGGAACGCGAAGAATGCGCATGCCACCTGGAAGGAAAAGTAAGGTATTAGGTTCCTGCTAAATAATAAGCATTTTCTATTCAAATTCAAAACCAAAAGCATTTAGGCATTCAAGCTTTTTTAAACGTCAAAGACTTCTTAGACAGCAGTACAGTACCCTGGTTTCTTCTCTGCACATCCTAGGTAAAGATGGGAAGATGTTGCGTAACCATAGAAGTATAAAAAATCTTCTCAGCAACACATGTCCCTTGTAGTTCCTATCAGACCTGAAGTGACTTTCGCCATAGTCCCTCCCTTATGAGCTTTTGGTTATAAAGACGTTTTAGGGCTCTTAGGACCTCTTAGGGTAGTAGACCCAAATGGTATCGAAAAAAATTCAAGTGCAAGCTCGAAGCGTCACAAAGAATGCTTCTTTATTCCACAAAAAACCAGTACTCACCCAAGCAAAGATGGAGAAGAAGCAGAAAGCGATGGCGCCCTGCATGTTGTTGGCCGTGCCCACGGGAGGGTTGTCAGTCTTTCCCCACGCGTTGGACAGGTAGCAGAAACCCACGAAGTACAGGAACGCCCAGAACGCTGGAAATTATTGCCAGAGTCCTTAATTTTTGGTTTTATAATAGGGTGTAGTCTCTTTGGGGAGAGCTCGTGGCTAAGTCAAAGCCGCGCGGATCGATCGATCATATGGTTAAGCAACGCTTGGCGCGGTCGGTCGTGGATGAGTGATCCATCTTGTATACATAACGAGTTTTTCAGTGTTTCGGGTAAGTGCATGAATAATATATAAAATATACTGGTGGGTTCCGAGGAATGATCATTATTGAACATCTTTGACAGTCGTTAACGGTAGCTCAGAAGCCAGAATGCTGCAGCCAGTCTATATCCAGGGGTGTCAGTACTCGGTACTGGTGTTGTGGGAGTGTCATGACAGGCAGGTCGCTCATGTAAATACATCGGTTCAGCTGCATCCGGTTAGACTGGAAGCCGACCGCAACGTAGTTGGGAAAAGGCTAGGCAGATGATGAGTCTCTTTGGGGAAAGAACGTGGAACTATAAGCCCGTAGGTGCCCTCTGAGAAGGTGATGATGACACACATAACTTATGAATATTCTTATATGTTTTGTGATATCATATAAAGTAAGTATACAAAGAGTTTCGACATTATAATGTCGTGAAATGAGACAGTTAACTACTATTGAGCGGGTACCTACATTCGTGATAATACGCCCTACTATGATCGTAATAAATTAATGTTATTGCTGTTTAATGAAAACTACTACACATTTTACTGGAAATTATTTTAAATAACGTTAGTAGGTTTTTTTTTTATTAACTTCGAGTATGTGTATTCTAACGGCCTTTCCCAATATTCCATCTATCTGTTGATTTGCTTACTAGAGATAGGAATTTGACATTACTTGTATGGGGCTATGTCAAATTTGTATCTCTAGTAGGCAAATCCAGAGATGGTTTTTGAATTTTGCAGTAAGTCGACTAACATTTTCACTCGTCAGAAAATTTTCATAATGCGTAAACAAATTGAGTTTCCCTGTAAGGTGGGCACAATCGACCTCGTAAACTTGAATCCATTTTCACACGATAAGTAACAAATTAGGGTGGATTTTACGATCTATAAAATTTTACACCCACTGAGAGTGAATGTTGTCCAATCGATGCGCGCTCTAAGAATTACGTTGTAGAAGTAATAAAGATTGAATGACCCGACATTAATGGGGTGGTAAAAAATATGGACGCATCTTACTCTTATTTTATGGTTTGTAATTAATATAGAGATAATGAATAAGTACATAATCGAACAGAAATTAAGCTTTGTTCTTGTTAAGGATAAGGAGTAACTTTTGTAATGCAGAATGCAGACTCGTAAGTGGTCCCTTGGCCATCGTTTATTCATCGTACCTATTCTTTTAAAAACGCTGGCTAATTAATTGACTACGTTGTAACGCTCCTCTTTTTGCGTCGAGGGAGAAAAGAGGTAGAATTTCCAATGCACCTTCAAGCTAAAATGTTTTGCTGGAGTCTAGAAGCTACTTGATTTATAGCAGCCTGAGTCTGTCAATAAGAGATTTAGGAGTTACGCCGCAGATAAAAATCCACGTGTCTCCTTTTTATAACCATTACATAATCTAGTTTCTATTCTTGTTTGCCTTTCAAGAAGAAATAGAATTCCCACACACTTAGTAGGTACTTATATTAATGTTATTCAAACAACAACTGCCACCTGCCATGCGTTTATAGGTAAAGAAATAAAACAAAACATTACGATAGCTTTTGTTTTACACTTTCATATATATTTTTATTTGAATTAATCTATTGATGGAAATCTTCCCCTAGTATATTTCAAAACGTCGGGTAATAGAAGTATCGGCCCCAGAAAAGACTGAGAAGCATTAGAGAACAGATTTGAGTCTCGAATGTTGCTAAACTGTTTCACCTCACCGAGGATCGGAAGAAATATGCGAAGCTGACTGCTAACCTTTGCTAGTCGAAGAGGCACCATAAGAAGAAGAATTTGCTTTATGTAGACTTAGTAAACTATGTTTCCTATAGCTGCAAAAATTGCGTTGCCAGCTCTCGCATTGAACTCCAATACAAGAGTATGTTCCATCATTCTTTTGTTTTTAAGCTGAAACTCGTGTTCCCTTGAATACCATGTATCACCAGGTACCTTTTGCATTACACGAGCGCATCATGGCACCCATTGACCCCTGACACAGTGTGCAGCACACATAAATCTGTCCGCCATTGATGAGGGCAATTAATTTGACCTCAAATTCAATTTAGATCTTCCAAGTTTATTGACTTATTGTCTTGAAAGTCGTTTTCAAGATGTTTTGAAAATAACTGCGTATTTTTATTTTGCGTGTAAGTAGTTAATAATCTCTTTTGTCCGCCTAGACTTTGCTCAACTATAGTGGGGTGGACCTCAGTGTAATCGGATGCAGCTAACTACCAGTGTTGAACCTATACGAAGCGACTACCTCTCTGACCTCCTCAATACATTTACCTGCCCGAGCAGCCCGATATACCCCTTTGAAAGACTGGCTGTCGGACTTATGTAGAGTGAATGAATCTCGACTTCGCGCAACACATTTTAAGTAGAGCAATTAGGTACAGTAAAGGCGAAACATTTTCAACTAAGTGACTTCTATGCTTTGTAGGCACCTCTCTAGTGGTTTTTAGTACTTACTCCTGGTGTTGGCTTATTTACTAGCTTTTGAAGATGCGTGTTTTGAACTGTTAAAGATAAAAGTCAAAAAAATGCGTACCTATAATGTCAGCAAATATCTATAGGTGTATTCATTCCTTTTCTTGGTGGGGTTCCCGCTGTGTGTGCACAGTGAGGGAGTGTCAGATTCTGACTAAAACCCATCATGCTCCTTCTAGAGCCTTAATGTAGCAGGGTTTTGGTCCTACTGAATTATTTGGATTCTCTTTGAAGAGCGCGTGTTACAATGTGCTACCAACACGGGCCCATCGTCTATAAGAGATAGAAGGTCGATGAGCTACCCAAAACACATCACCCACAGACATCATCCACTCCAAATTCAAACAAATTAAAAAAAAGACAACTCACCAGAGAATCCCATATCAGCCAGTACGTAATGCTTCCTAGTCTTCACGGAGGACATTTGCTCAAAGAGGTATTCTCCAGCGATGAAGCCAATGGACGCTATGAAAGCGATCACGGAGATCCCGACCCCATAGTTGCAGGCGTTCGTGTCGTTATTGTAGACGCAGTACTCCTTGCCATCGTCTCCTGTGCGCCAGCCCTTGGCTGATATACAGCCCATGACGATCACGCTGAACAGCTGGGGAGCAGAAATGACGTTTTTAGAGAAAGAACGGGTGATACATAAATAATTTAATTCCACTTGCATCGTATAACTTTCTCAGGAATAACTTGTACCTACCTACTGTAAGAGAACTATTGTCAACACGTGTTTTTTTTATAGGAGTGTCCATGGAGTATCTTGCTGGTTCTTCTCCATGTAATCCACTTCTTGGAACCGTGCCGTTTCCAAAGAGCATTTTATAGACTTATTTGAAATTTTGGGTTTGTAAGGATCTGGTAAATATACGTGACGTAATTTCAGTGCCTGAGATACCAATGATGGTAGTCATAGATTATTTGGGAATACCCGCATAAGCAATTTGAATAAAGATATTCTTAAGTGACCTACTTACGCTGCTTAGGTATCAGGGATGTATTTCTTGAAGTTTTTTTTTAAGGAAGACCTTTTTTTATTTGAACTTTGGGTGACCTACCCTTATGAGAAAGAAGAATTTCTTATTTGTTTGCCTATCTTATAATAATCCATCCCATTCAGACTCCTATCATACCTTGGACCGTTTATAAACCGCAAATATTGTCGCATAGAAAGAAGGAGATTACTCTTCTAATTGATGATTACACTCGTAATGGCATTTAATCGTAGATTGTGGGAAATCTCACTAGAATTTTGTAAAAGCATGTCTTTTCTGGCGCTTCATTTCTAACCAGCAATCGTCAAATAGACGTAATTCTCATCTAAAGACATGCTTCATTTGAGCTACTCCAACTACTAAGAAACTATTTGTAAAGTATAGAGTGCATCCATGGTCTGGTTTGCTGACCCAATTCGACATGATATATCAATAACTAAACCGACATAAGTTTAAGCTGAAACAAATAGCTCTTCTATGCATGTAGGATATTAACGGCCAGCTTAACATCCAGATAAAGTTCTAGATACCTAGTTATCTGACAAATCATGCCAAAAAGTAGTGCCATAGAAATGTTTCTAAGACAGGGGTTACACGATCAGTCTGGCGTCATTCTGGCATCAGTCACAGACTGACGAAAGACTGACGGACAAAAAACACGGTACATTTTGTACCATCAGTCCGTCAGTCACTCGCTTACACGATCAGTCTCCCATCATTCATGACCAGACTGATGGAATTGACTGACGCCAGACTGATCGTGTAACCCCTGTCTAAGTTTCTATGGCTATCATAATGTGAGTATCATCTGACAACTCTTTGACCTACGTGATCCTCACATTAAATTGAAATTATTTTTGTATGTACAAGATACCTAGTTATTTTAAAAGAGTGTCTATGGAGTTTCTTGCCGGTTCTTCTCCATGAGCCCAACTCCTTGGAACCGTGCAACTAGCTTGACTTTTCATAAGAACCTGTAATAGGTCTACTTGAAATATTTTTTTTTGATTTTGACTTATCTGTCAGATAGCTAACTAGAACCTTATATGGAACTTGGCCATAACTTTCCTCTCTCTTAACTTGCAGTGCGTAATTTAAAGGTACCTATAGTATACGGCATTTATTGATCAGAAAACCTTGACCTTATACAAATAGTATTTTAACATTACTACCCTTATTCAGCTGTCAATTATCTATCTGATAACATCGTGGTGACATTAAAATATAATTTCCAGAACTTTGTTATATTGAAACTTTATTTTCGTTTGTGTAATGTTATGATGTTATGAAATATTATAATTGGGAGACTGAAAACCTGACAACCTTACAGAGCTATATTTTCAAGAGTTTTCAAGTTAAAACTGATTTAAGAAGAATCAATGTAAGATTATGTAGGTATACTTACGTAGTTATTGTTTGCATACCTACTGCTCTATTTTTAAAGACACGATAATAGAAAATTTTCTACAAACTATTTTGAGTAACCTTGTTAAAGATAGCCAATCTTTCTAGCAGATTAATAATGATCCGATGTGACCCAGTTGTAAAGTCTATAAATATTTTATGAGTATATTTAAAAGCAGTTCCATGCAATCAATGCACCGTGCAGTGTTACACAAGGTTCAATTACTACTACCAATAAGCACAGATTGTGAATAATTGTCTATTCATACCTATTTACTTAACACAAGGCCAGTAACACCTAGGTATATAGAACCTACATGGTGCGTTTCAAAAAGACTCACAGAAAAAAAAGTCGTATTATGATATTCGAATGTGCGTAATTCGAAAAACAAATTCAATTTGTTGAGATGGAATGACACACTTTTCTGATCAATACAATTTTAATTATGTTTGTGTCATCGTGAAGTTTGAAAAAGAAATACGACATAAACATCGATTTTAACAAATTAAGGTAAGTAGGTACTTCTAACATTAAATCATTTTAATGTTCGTATTTTTATTTGAATTAAGAGCGCTGACGTAACTCGATCTTTCTGTATTGGAAAAGCACTGTTTTGTCGCATTACATGATCTGAGTGGGCTGTATGTAAAGTATCTTACCCAACAGACCGCCCTGACGATCACGGGAGGCCTCTGGATGAATTGCTGGGGATCGAAGGCTCCCCCAGCCTTGCCGCCGCCGTACGCCCCGCTCGTATCCATTTTACCACTTTACAATGAAAATTATGCTGCTTGAAGCACCGATGTCAACTATCTATCCATACAGGGCTCAATAACTATCCAACCTCTGTAACTTCTAATAGCCAATTCGTGTTATCGATCGCGCAGACCAAATTCACAGATGACAACAGGGAAATCTGACATTTGGACGTTCTCTACGCCCGGCTTGCGCATCGATCAGCTGAAGCGCGCTCTGATTGGTCGAAATGTTGCGACACGAGTGGACTTGCCAATGAGCTTCGGGAAAACTCGGCTNTTCATTTCTAAACCAGCATTAGTCAAATAGACGTAATTCTCATCTCAACTCATGACGTATTTGAGCTACTCCAACTACTTAGAAACTATTTGTAAAGTATAGAGTGCATCCATGGTCTGGTTTGCTGACCCAATTCGACATGGGCTATCAATAACTAAACTGACATAAGTTTAAGCTGAAACAAATATCTCTTCTATGCATGTAGGATATTAACGACCAGCTTAACACCCAGATAAAGTTCCTGATAGTTATCTGACAGATCATGCCAAAAAGTAGTGCCATAGAAATGTTTCTAAGACAGGAGTTACACGATCAGTCTGGCGTCATTTTGGCATCAGTCACAGACCGACGAAAGACTGACGGGCAAAAAACACGGTAAGTACATTTTGGACCATCAGTCCGTCAGTCACCCGGTTACACGATCAGTCTCCCATCATTCATGACCAGACTGATGGAATTGACTGACGCCAGACTGATCGTGTAACCCCTGTCTAAGTTTCTATGGCTATCATAATGTGAGTATCATCTGACAACTTTTTGACCTACATGATCCTCACATTGTATTGAAATTATTTTTGTACAAGATACCTAGTTATTTAAAAAGAGTGTCCATGGAGTTTCTTGCCGGTTCTTCTCCATGAGACCGAAAAGTGCTGTTTTGCAGCCTACTTTGAATAAATGCTTTTTGATTTTGAAAACTATTGTAAACACTTGCTTTTTGAAAAGTTAAGTGTCTATGGAGTTTCTTGCCGGTTCTTCTCCATGAGACCAACTCCTTGGAACCGTGCAACTAGCTTGACTTTTCATAAGAACCTGTAACAGGTCTACTTGAAATAAAAAATTTTCACTTTGACTTATCTGTCAGATAGCGAGCTAGAACCTTATCTGGAACTTGGCCATAACTTTCCTCTCTCTTAACTTGCAGTGCGTAATTTAAAGGTACATACCTATAGTATACGACATTTATTGATCAGAAAACCTTGACCTTATACCTACAAATAGTATTTTAACATTACTACCCTTATTCAGCTGTCAATTATCTATCTGATAACATCGTTGTGATATTAAAATATAATTTCAGAACTTTGTTATATTGAAACTTTATTTTCGATCGTGTAATGTTATGATGTTATGAAATATTATAATTGGGAGACTGAAAACCTGAAAACCTTACAGATCTATATTTTCAAGACTTTTCAGGATAAAACTGATTTAAGAGAATTTAATGAAAGATTATGTAGGTATGTACTTACGTAGTTATTGTTTGCATACCTAGTGCTCTATTTTAAAGACACAATAAAAGAAAATTTTCTACAAACTATTTAGAGTAACCTTGTTAAAGATACCCAATCTTTCTACCAGATTAATAATGATCCGATGTGACCCAGTTGTAAAGTCTATAAATATTTTACGAGTAAATTTAAAAGCAGCTCCATGCAATCAATGCACCGTGCAGTGTTACACAAGGTTCAATTACTACTACCAATATGCACAGATTGTGAATAATTGTCTATTCATACCTATTTACTTAACACAAGGCCAGTAACACCTATATAGAACCTACATGGTGCCTTTCAAAAAGACTCACAGAAAAAAAAGTCGTATTATGATATTCGAATATTCGAATGTGCGTAATTCGAAAAACAAATTCAATTTGTTGAGATGGAATGACATACTTTTCTGATCAATACAATTTTAATTATGTTTGTGTCATCGTAAAGTTTGAAAAAGGAAGACGACATAAACATCGATTTTAACAAATTAAGGTAAGTAGGTACTTCTAACATTAAATCAATTTAATGTTCGTATTTTTATTTGAATTAAGAGCGCTGACGTAACTCGATCTTTCTGTATTGGAAAAGCACTGTTTTGTCGCATTACATGATCTGAGTGGGCTGTATGTAAAGTATCTTACCCAACAGACCGCCCTGACGATCACGGGAGGCCTCTGGATGAATTGCTGGGGATCGAAGGCTCCCCCAGCCTTGCCGCCGCCGTACGCCCCGCTCGTATCCATTTTACCACTTTACAATGAAAATTATGCTGCTTGAAGCACCGACGTCAACTATCTATCCATACAGGGCTCAATAACTATCCAACCTCTGTAACTTCTAATAGCCAATTCGTGTTATCGATCGCGCAGACCAAATTCACAGATGACAACAGGGAAATCTGACATTTGGACGTTCTCTACGCCCGGCTTGCGCATCGATTTGCTGAAGCGCGCTCTGATTGGTCGAAATGTTGCGACACGAGTGGACTTGCCAATGAGCTTCGGGAAAACTCGGCTTTCAGGAAAATGCACCACAGACATAAGAAAACTGGCTGTCAACTTAAATACTATATAATATTGGCATTGTATTTATTTTATGTACAATACTTATTGCATTTACGTTTTTATTGTATTATGCAAACAGATTTACTATTTACCATTTTATGAATAGAGATCGCTTAAGGTAGCTTTATGTAGTGGCAATTGTAAGGAAACTCTTTTGTTTTGAGAATGTAGGTTAGAGATGGCGCGTCGCACATAGCTTCCTGTTTTTTCAGGAAAGCGGAAATGACCTCTTGAAAATGGCGCGTAATAAGTCCTACATTGTGTGCCAGTGATAGTTCCTTCGATGCTAATAATTGGATATTATCATTCAGGAAAAAATTGTTTACGTTTTTTATAGCGTGAATTATTCGGTTGGCGAGCTATCCAATATTCCAATAGCTTCCTTCCATTCTAAAAAATGAGTTCAAAACTATTTGGTTGTATTCATAATTATAGACTTCCATCCATATTTCTGTTTGAGAAATTATTTCTTAATTTTGGAACATTAACTTGACACAGGATTGGCTCTCTATCTCTAAGTTAGAAGATTTTACTAAGTAAACCTCCCTAATCTATTATCTATTACTTATAACAAATCTGTAGAGAAGTCAATTCTGTACATTTAATATATTTCCAAAATAACTATCAGGGTGTGATTAGGGATCGATGCCGATGCCAAAAATGCAATCAGTAGATTTTTTTTCTGTCTGTCTGACTGTCTGTATAACCGTTATAGAAACAAAACCTACTAAACGGATTTTAACGAAACTTGGTAAAATTATTATTCATACTCCTGTGAAGGTTATAGTATACTTTTCATCACGCTACAATCAATAGGAGCAGAGCAGTGAAGGGAAGGGTCTTTGATTATGACGACGTTGTCGCTGGCATAAGCGACATGATCCGCGAACGAAGTCGCTGGCAGAAGCTAGTAAAGGTAATAAAACTGCGTTCATAAATTCCAGTAATTGTTGAATGTAAAGGGGAAAAGAAAAACTCACTTAAGATATTACAAATATATTTATTGAAATAAGAA
The DNA here is from genome assembly GCA_002382865.2 of Heliothis virescens. Taxonomy (NCBI): domain Eukaryota; kingdom Metazoa; phylum Arthropoda; class Insecta; order Lepidoptera; family Noctuidae; genus Heliothis; species Heliothis virescens. The sequence continues at coordinate 3,778,176 of NWSH02000019.1, forward strand.
ACGAACTAAATGAGGATCATAAGCTGCTCAATAATATTAAATACATTTTTAAACAATTTCTGATTATTAATTATAAGTATAAAATTGCTTTTATTTGCCGCCACTCGAAAACAAATAAAATTTTGACTAGTTCATAGAACATTACTTAAATGTAAGTAAATAAAAGTTTGAAGGCTTAAAAAATCATTTTGCTTTCATTTTTCTAGCACCTTATAAAAGTACAATATACCTCAATGTTATAAAGAGGAGTGGCGGCTAAAATTGTTTTTTTTTATAATAGTATTAACATGTAGGTATACAAAAAGTTTACATTTCAGAGTGAATATCAATGAAAACTGTAGAAACACTGATTCTATGAAGATATTTACAAAGTTAAGCTTAATTATACTGTTCTACGTAATAAGATGTTATTGTTTTTTATTACATTCACTGTTAGTTACGGTTTGTTAAGTTACGGTTTATAGTGGGCGTTATTTTGAAAACAATGTTAGGTAAAATAATTGCAAGCCATTTATTAAATTAAAATAATTTAATTATACAATTAAGACTAAGTAATTTAATTATATATTTCGCACTGGTATTAGTTTTTATTTTAAAATTTTAACTCGAATTCTTAATGCGATATTAGTTTTTTTTGTTACTGTTGTCTATGGGCACGTTCATTTTACATAACATTGCCATCATAAAATAATAGTTGTATACTTTATGGCCGCTTTATATCACGTTGTAAGTGGACATGCATTGAAAATGGAAAAATAAAATAAGGGACCACATTTTGTGAACTTTATTCAGATGGAAGTTATAGTATTTTTCATGTAATTAGTTTAACATCTTCAATATTTTTAGCGAGGGCGATTCTGTTTTTTGCAAGCAGCGTGAAAGGTGTTGCCAAGCGTTTAAATGGAGGAGGAATATTAAGTAGAAGCATAACTTTGTATTGTTTCCGATGACAGACAAACGCCATGTCCTTAATGCGTTACAGGAGTGTTAACATACAAGTTCTATGAGGTCTATAGCTAACTTTATAATTGTCTATAATACATTAATATGTAAACCCTAGTTTTTCACACTATCACTAGACTAATGTTCTGTATAAATTCTAGCTACATTAATCTCTACATCATAATCAGATAATCTACAATTATTGTACATGAAAAACTAACTACTGGGATATATTTTATCTATGACATAATTTAAGTAAAACAATATTTACAAAAATAGCCATTTTTGTCTGATTTTTGGATCCGACTAACATCTAATTCCTTTACTATCCCAATAAAAACACTCAATTTTAATATTACAAGGAACTAATTATTTGTAATAACAAAATTACACAGCTCACTAATTAAATAACAGAGGGTATTAGCAAACTAGGTATATGTTTAAATTACAAGTATGTATAAAATGTACTACGTCGGTACAAAATGCTACAAAACTATTATATAGTACGTACATTATCCGTTTGTAGGAATAGTTTGATGGCAAGTGACGAATGTAATGTTTTAGCTTCTCGTGTAGTCAGCTATGGAATGGTCACATGCAGAAGCGTCCGTATTCATATACTTTAGTCACATTACGGTTCTGAGGAGTTCAATCCCCTTGGTATCAAATATCGAAGTAACATCACATTCTACTATAGTCAGTCCTTTGACATAGAGGTAAATATAATTATGCAATGGAAGAAATGCTTACACAGCTCGGTTTTGATTGTATATTTTGTATAAAAACTCATGTTCGGAAACCTTTCAATAAAACGCTTTATCCGTTCAATTAATTATTATTCCGATTTCAGAATCCTCATAACAAAGCAATATGATGTACACAAAAAGTTTGTTATCATATTGCCAGACTCCGAAATCAACGTAGTTGCCTATAAATAGCTGTCCGCGTTATCAAAAATGTCAGCACATCATAAAATTAGTGGAAGTCTTTGCCGAGTCCAATTCTTTGGAATTTTTGACAAGTTCATTTAAAAAAAAGAAATGTATTCGAGTACAAGTATCTAGTCTATGGGTTTTAGGAATCTGTGAGTCCTTGGCGCTTTTCTTCTTCCAGCATGGCGTCGAGTTCGTCGGTGAGGTTGGCGAGCATGTTGCCGATGTCGTTGAGGACATCGACGGGTTCGGGCTTGTCGTCGCTGTCGGGCTTGTGTTCCGGCCGCGGCGGCAGGCCGGCGAGGCCGATGCCGGCGCGGCCATAGTCCACCGTGTGCGGCCTCCCGCCTATTTGCCCGCGGTTCTGCTTTATGGTCCCGGCGTTTTCGTTCNTATCCGTTTGTAGGAATAGTTTGATGGCAAGTGACGAATGTAATGTTTTAGCTTCTCGTGTAGTCAGCTATGGAATGGTCACATGCAGAAGCGTCCGTTTTCATATACTTTAGTCACATTACGGTTTAGAGGAGTTCAATCCCCTTGGTATCAAATATCGAAGTAACATCACATTCTACTATAGTCAGTCCTTTGACATAGAGGTAAATATAATTATGCAATGGAAGAAATGCTTACACAGCTCGGTTTTGATTGTATATTTTGTATAAAAACTCATGTTCGGAAACCTTTCAATAAAACGCTTTATCCGTTCAATTAATTATTATTCCGATTTCAGAATCCTCATAACAAAGCAATATGATGTACACAAAAAGTTTGTTATCATATTGCCAGACTCCGAAATCAACGTAGTTGCCTATAAATAGCTGTCCGCGTTATCAAAAATGTCAGCACATCATAAAATTAGTGGAAGTCTTTGCCGAGTCCAATTCTTTGGAATTTTTGACAAGTTCATTTAAAAAAA
>NWSH02000019.1:3788775-3799222 GCA_002382865.2 Heliothis virescens
CAATAAGAACCTGTCTGCCGCATTAGGCACGTCCTGTAATGGTAGATGTAAGGTTGTGTGTGTGTGTAAATAAATAAATAAATAAATAAATAAATAAATTTTATAGATATCTTAAGCTTTGTAAGTTGCTAGAAGGATCTTCAAAAGTGTTAGATTTATTAACCAAAGAAAAATTGCAGTCTGTTGGCCAATTCTTGTGTATGTAAATCCAGACTTGGAACTTTTTAAACGTTTTCTTTGAGATTTTTTCCAGTGTTGTAACACGTGGTCTCGATAACAAATCGATAGCGTTTAATCAGTAATAGCTATTACAAACGTGCTTTTGTAGTCAAATAAGTACTTTGCTTATAAGTCTATAAAGCTTCTAAGTACTAACAGCTGGTTCTAATAACTGTCATTTGGTTTAAGAATGAAAGCAGTTGCGTTGTTCTTACTGCTAGACTAGCTAGTCAATTGTTTAGACTGTGTTGGATATTCGATATCCTTTTAGTATTTACTTTAATATTCTATGCTTCTGGACAGTTAAGAATATAGTTATAGCTCAGAGTACTTAATATTTACTACGTCATTGTAGTTCAACCTTCAAACTAAAACATGTACTAGGAGNTAGACTGTGTTGGATATTCGATATCCTTTTAGTATTTACTTTAATATTCTATGCTTCTGGACAGTTAAGAATATAGTTATAGCTCAGAGTACTTAATATTTACTACGTCATTGTAGTTCAACCTTCAAACTAAAACATGTACTAGGAGCAAAAAACTACGCGAAAAAAACAGTTACCATGGAAGCGACAAGAAATTCCGTAACAGAATACGTGTCCCAAAAAAATACTTCAACATATCGAATATCGACAAAAAGTGCTCTACATATATAATAAGTTTCTCGTATTGCTGTGTATTTCCCACGTAACACAAGCAGTTGGAGTTCCGCCAATCAAATGGAAGACAGCCGAACACCAGCGGAGCGTTATTGGATCTCCTTGACGCTATCTATCATCTTTCGACCCTGGGATGTGGATGTACGGAGACATGACGTGTGTATACGTTTTTGCTGAAATTGTGTTACGGTAGTTTACCTTGAAGGTTAGGGCAAAGGTATAAAGAATAGGGACTGATTAGGACCAAACAAAGATTAGTTCTAAGTTAGAGACAATAGAGGGTTGGACTTTGAAGGGCTTTACCATGTTCAGTAACATAGGATTATAATCATAAATAGACTTTAAATATATGCTTGCTGGGTGTGTATTCGTGTGTTAAGAATATTTTATATTTTTATCTGTCCATACATTTGTACTGTCATACTTTCCAATTCTATAAAAAACATCTGTAGGTACATCCATAAATGAAAATCCGTAACTGAAATGGAGATATTTCATACATTATCCATTACTCGATATAATATATTTCGTAACATTTTTATCGGGAGTGACACAGTTCATTGGACACTATCTGAGATGTCTCGTCCATGTTTTCAGTAACGAGGCTCGTTGTTGCGGAGCCAATAATTGCTTGTCCTCTGACATTACACACGATTTCACCACTTTCTTTATATCAAATAATAAATATCACAAGTATCTCGAAGATAGGTAAATTGATTTAGCATCACAAAGGAAGCTGTATTACAGGGGCGTAAGGTGCAAAATTGAGGGGAGGATACCGGCAAAAATGAGTAGGTATAATGTCGACTTCAGTAACGGGATTATTTCGAAGAAACGGCCATTGAAACCCTTCGTTTCATCTCTAATTGCTTCTGGGGAACTGATGTTATTAAATTTGTGGATCCTCGCATCGATCCGCGCCGTTTTTATGTTGCCATGTAATACTGAAATATTGCTTTATTTTATTTATTGCTGGGGTAACACCGAGGCGCGGCTCTTTTAGGGCTTAAGCTACCTGTGGGCTATTGTGCGCTTTGTAAAGGCACCGTAAGCGGGTATTGTTTTACAATTTAATTATCTTTTAGTTTTAATGTAGGGGAATTAATTAGATGGAAGACAATGTTCCTTAAAAGTGGGTTCCTTTAAAGTAATTTTGTCGGCTTCTGAAAATTGTGGCTAAGTATTGTCTACCTACGAAGTAAATATCTACAAAACAAGGCCTTATCAACCGAAATATGATCTATAAAATTACAAGCCAAAATAGCCTTTTAACATTTCATAGCGGCGTACAAAACAACAAACATAAAACGATCGGTTAAAGTTACGGTTTTGTTTACCGAAACCGCTCCCCGTTCACCCCTAGGGAAGGGAATAACCGAAAAACTGAAATGTCACCAGTTACAAACTCGTATTGAAAGCTTTTATAACTTTTGTCACATTTTTATGAAAAAGTAACAGTCGGGTATTCATTTTCCGTAGATAAGCTATAATTTATAGGGACCAAGTACCTATGAGTATTCTATTGGAAGACACTTCAAAAATGTTTATTAATTTTTTAGATTGTTTTACAGCAAAGTACTTATTTTAAGAATATCATATTATGTTTACTTACCAGTTTACGCAGATTTTATTTTATTAATAAATATTTCTATAATAAATATTTCTACTGGATATTTTTTACAAGAGTAGCAAAGGAAATACGTAATTTCTACTTTTTTAAAACATATGAAATGCGCGAGTATTCCATTTTCGCTAAAACACAAAGCGTTGTTTAAAACTATCAAAACGTGGACCTTTTACGTATCACCCTAAACACGACCGTTTTACTAAAAGTTTAGTACGGCAACACATTTAGAATATTAATTTTGTGCAAAATTAAATTATCATTCCTGAATAACTTTAATGATACCAGCATATTTCAATTACAGCCGTATTTTAGTTTTGTTCGAGTTCGCCAGTAAAATAAAAATTATATTCTACCACCGCTAATAAAAATATTCACAGTAAAACTACAATAAGTAGCATGTTTATTTATGGTTTATCCGTGACTACATAAACCTTAAAATAAGTTTTCCTAATAGAATCAATCAATATAAATTCGGTTAAAGGCGCAACGAAATTTATTGTTTCAATTGCTTTCAGTATTATCAAAATTAATACTAATTAAAAAACGATACTACTGTCCTGAACCTTTCCTTCACGACAGAATTATTTGTCTTAATTAAATGTTAAAAAAAACTGACCAAAAGACAGTCAAGTCAAGAAACGAAATTCTTGTCCAATTAATATGGCATAACACTTACCAATTACCATCAATAACAACGTTAATTAATTACTAATATTTTTTTATTAATCCCCGCCCAAATTACGCATCGTACTACTGGGATGTTCATAAATTCATGTAACAATATACGACAAAATTTAAAATGTAATTAAAATGGCCGGTTTGCTTGGGGTGGGCCGACCTCATTAAACGGTCAGGTAATTAGCAATTTTGTAAATGGTCTTATTCATTATATTGTTGGGGGCTAAATTAAATGTGGCCGTAAAAAGTCGCTTCTTCTGAACGTACACTTGTTTTTCGTTGGCTAATTTGTAGGACATTCCTTATTTTTAGGGTTCGGTAGATAAATTGGGAAAACCAAGTCAAATTACGGTTTGCAGATTCTTTTCAATCTTTGGACTTTAGCCACCTTATTGTATCGTAAAAGGAGGTATGAGTTGGTAATTTATAAAGGATGAGATGAATTTATATAGAGCCACCGTTTTTTTTTGTGCTGTTGACAGCTGTACATTTTCAAGGACTGACTTATTTGTACAGACTGACAGAAACTGTCAATTGCACCAAAAACTGTCAGACTAGAAGTTCTGATTGTTTATCTCTATGGTTTACGCACAGATTAAAATATATTATTAAACTCAAACTGTCACTGACGTCATCACAAATAATTCCAGATATTGAAACATATCTATTGCAGCTAATTAACACGAAACAGTAAATTATTATTTTATTGCCTACGTTTGCGGCAATCGGGTGAATTATAGTCTGCTATAAACAATGATTAAACCACTGTTGTCCATTGAATTCAATGAAATCAGTCTGTAGTAAATTAACCGATTGGAATAATTTTGGCGAGTTCATTTACTTGTGTATATTAATAGGACTAAATAGTGCTTGTGATTGGCGAATTTATGTGGCTGTCCAATTTGATTTGAATGTATATCTAATATAGGTGCTTTATTTAATACTTATATTAAGAACCTAAAATGTTTAATAACACGAAATCGGTAAGGTAAGGTTAATTTTATGACTTAGCTGCGTCGCTTTCGTGACTGTAGAAGATATTTCAATGTGGTCTTACCTGTAAAGAAACAGAAAACATTATTATTAAAAATATAATTTGTAACATACAAAACGTCCGGTTATTAATAACACATGAAACACCTAATCCTTAAAAATATTATAAGCCCCAAAAACCTACTGAAACGACTGAAATAAAACAATTTGGATACCAAAATAATCTCGAGTCTGAAATGGACACAGACAATATTTTATCCAGCTGCGGGAACTAGACCCCTCCGAGCGAGGGTCCTAAACACTTTATCTACAAAACAACACACAGAACAATAAATTGCAATTACAAACAAAAAAAAGGCCACAATGACTTGGAATGACTTGTGCATCTGCATACGTGAGTTCAGCAATCGTGACTCGTGAGTGGGTCAAGTCGGTCTATTAAATGGTAATGCTTCACTATTGGACAAGCACGTACTTGCGAATGTACTAACAACTGATCAAATGTGTCGAGGGGACTGTCGCCGGTAATGGGATGTCTATGGGTTCATGTCTGTTACAGGCATTAATTAATATTCACAATAGTAATAAAAGTTGAAATAAAAAAAATAAAATCAAAATGTCTATTTTGGTTTCGGTAGCCCAAAAGTAAATCGGGACTCTATTTTTTAGACTGTCCATCCAGGCTTTGTCTCATGCACCGTGATAGTAAGACATTTCATCATAGCTGTTGTAATTCCTGTTGACACTATAACAAAACTGAAAACTAGAAATAAATAAATATTTTAGGGAACTCCCATACAACAGGTAAGATTTTAACCTTCTTGGGCGAGTCCGACTCGCGCTTTTCGGCGATTGTGCTTGATTTATTAGTAAGTACTTAATTTTTTTTTTGTTTTTTAACGTGAAACGTGTAGCTCAACCAGCAGCGCCATATCAGAAGACCAGAAGCAACTTATTGAGCATAGTATTAAGTAACTGATAAATGCCAAGGACTTACGGAAATAAGTTGTAAGTCTAAACTCCTTTATTTCTAAAACTTAAGCGGATGAAAACTCGTCCTCATTCAGTCAACCAATAAATGTAATACGGCGTGTCATTTCATACTTCCTCATTTACCAACGCTACGTTAATTTAGAATAAGATTTCATTACGTTTATATTTTATCTTAGTGTAGCAATACGTCAACGTGTCGTATGCAATAAGCCCAGGGCCGGATTAACCTATCATGGGCCTGTAGGCAATACAATTTTCGGGCCTCTTTTCTTACCTACTCTGACTGGCTAAGTAAATCATGTGATGTATTTTTTTACCTTCTTCCTACATTCCTGATCTAGGCATGGATGACATGACGTCCTAATGCGGATTGGCTCCGTGTTAGTACAGAACAGAGTCAGCCGCGCAGCCCACGCGTAGAGTAGGTACGCGTACGTTTGTCTAGTCAGTCTATTCTACTTCTATCATGAGTTTAAACACACACAAAGTACAAAGTTTTTTCCCATTCGCTGTCGTAAAACGCTCCTGCTTAATAGCATCCAACGAATCCGGGATTTCCTCAACGTAAAACGAGATAAACCGTCCAAACACGTTCACAATTTTTTAAACCCGTGTTTTTAAACCTTTTTCATGGCGAGACCCCCTTTCTATGAAGAAATATTTCGCGACCCCCCTGTGTTTGAAGACTTACGATTTTCACATACATCAAATCAAAAGTTTTCACATACACCAAAGCTTTCAAAAACACTGTTTTAAAGTTTCAAAAGTTTGGGGAATGCCTTTCAGTAGAAGAACGATGAAACAATTTTAACTAGTTAACTAAAGGACAGACTAATAGATCGCAAATTGACCAGGTCGCAGTAAGTCCAAATCACGAAATGTCTACATAGCTGTTCAGTCTTCGTCTCATACAGTGGCGTAGCGTGGCCATCCGCCACCGGGGGCGGGAGACAAAGCCTCCCTCGACTTTAGATGTAGTACTTATATGTAAGTGCATTAGTGCATCCAGCCTTTAAAAACGTTGTGGGCACATCACAAATGAGAAGAAAAAGTTTGGAATTGAAATGGAGAGAGCGAAGCGAGCGTGGGTTTTTTTTTTAGTTTTGAGATGAAAAGGTAAACACTGTAAAAGAAGTGCATGATAGAAAAGTTGTGAGCGAAGCGATAGCGAAATTTTTCCAGTTTCAGGATTAAAATTTTAAAATAAACAACTTTTTTTTTTAGTAAGACTGTATTGGTTTCTGGCAAATCTCAAAAAATATACATCGCGTAGCCTCAGAAGGCGCAAGTGAAAAAAGCGTGATTTTTAAAAGTTTGTGCGACTTTTTTGCAAAATGCCCTCAGGTTGTTCTGAGGGTATTAAAGGACTAAACATAGAAAAACAGTAGGATACCAATTACATTGATGCGAGCGAAGCGAGCGCGATTTTTTTAGTTTAATGGGCAGAAAGAAGAACAGGAAGTAAACAGAGGACGCGAGCGAAGCGCGCGCGAAATTTTTGCAAAAATCAGTTTGCAACCTGTCTTTATCTATACTAATATTATAAAACTGAATTGTTTGTTTGTTTGAACGCGCTAATCTCAGGAACTACTGGTCCGATTAGAAAAATGTTTTAAATAGCCCATTTATCAAGGAAGGTTATAGGCTACTTTCATCCGGGTGCGCGCAGTAGTTCCCACGGGAAAGCGGGTGAAACCGCTGGCGGAAGCTAGTATAATGTAAAAATGAGAGTAGATTCAGTGCGATTGTAATTTTCTGGTAATGATTCAGGGGCCCCGCGGCACTGCCCCGGCTAGCCCCTTCATAGCTACGCCACTGGGTGTATGTAAAAATCGTGNATATTATAAAACTGAAGAGTTTGTTTGTTTGAACGCGCTAATCTCAGGAACTACTGGTCCGATTAGAAAAATGTTTTAAATAGCCCATTTATCAAGGAAGGTTATAGGCTACTTTCATCCGGGTGCGCGCAGTAGTTCCCACGGGAAAGCGGGTGAAACCGCTGGCGGAAGCTAGTATAATGTAAAAATGAGAGTAGATTCAGTGCGATTGTAATTTTCTGGTAATGATTCAGGGGCCCCGCGGCACTGCCCCGGCTAGCCCCTTCATAGCTACGCCACTGGGTGTATGTAAAAATCGTGAGTCTTCAAACACAGAGCACACAATTTTTTTTTATTTACCTTACAATCGCAAAACTCATATCACATATTGTAATTAAAGATTACGTAGGTATTTCAAATGTTTGTGAACTATTAGGCTACAAATTATTATAACGCTACGAAAGCTTACAGAAAGCACCCAACGAATCGAGAATACCCCCAACGTGAATGAAGTCCAGTTGCGTTCCGAAGGATTATATTAGTTCTAATATTAGATGGTTTTGTATGTATAAAGTGCTACATGCGTTGATAGAAAAGAATAGTTTTGTTGATTATAATTTTCGTTCGATCCATAAAACTTTTTTTGCGGACTGCATTGCTGTGGGCCCCTGTCGATGCTGGGCCCCTAGGCAGTTGCCTAATCTGCCTTAAGGTTAATCCGGCTCTGAATAAGCCGCTTCATTGCTACCCCTACTTACACAGATATTTTGTCTCTCAGTTAGCTGCTAATTCTACGGTTGTCTGAGCATGTTTTAAAACGTATCGCGTTAAAACGACAGTTTCAATAACCCGTTTATAAAACATAAAACGTGTTATTTATCGTTTTATTGCTGTGGCCCTTTATTTTGAACAATAAAAACAACTATACTCTAATGTCAGTCGGTGATGACTGTCATATCTTAGGTTAGGAATTTTGGCGCCAAACGATATATGGGGAAAGCGTGCCGTCTCGACCCTGAGGCAGAATAGATTGGTGTCAGTGCTTGAGATGACGTATTAAAAATAAAATGTTTTGACGCTGTCAATGTCATTGTCAAGTTTTATTGCACTTAGAAATTAAGAAACAACTACACTATACATAATTGTTAACAGCATAAAATAAACCATAAAATATAAGTTTTAGTACTCACATACATTGTCCTGATGAAAATATTAATTTATTGCAATTGTAATTTCGAATTTAATGACGGACAGTGCGTTTTAAATCGTGCACTCGCATGCCGTATTATAATTGTAGAAACCGTTTCTTCGAAAGTGGTAAATCCAGGTTTATTGAACCTAATACTCTAAACTTCTAAATGTTAATAAATACTAATTTTAACATCATTATTATTCATTTTGTTTGAAGTTGTATTTGCGTCTCACAGTTAACTTACCTACATTAGAAATGATGGATTGCACCGTTTGCCGTTTAACAATAATTTAAACTTAAGTTATGTGGTATTAAAATGCCAACATGGCGAGACGACTCATTATTGGCTGTCAGTTGTGTCGATTTTTTTCTTTCAAACGTAATTGCTTGTAAAAGGCAAACATGTCTATTAAAAAGTATTGAGGAATAATTAAGCTGCAAATATGTATGTAGCAGGAGAAATCAATGTACAGACAACAGGACATGAAGTTACCACAATCTGTTAAAAGTTCTGTAATAGATTTTCAACCTTATCACAATAGTGGAAGGTTAAAGTTCGATTGGTAAAATTGACAGATTCTGGCAGGTTGACCTGGCATGTCCTTATACATTTCTGGCATCTAGGAACCACCATTAGCTTCTAAACTTTATCCAAATTGAACACATGAAATAAACCATGAAGAAGATTATGACCCAGCACCAACTAGTGGCACCATTAACGGGTCGTTCCACCCTAAATAAATTGAAGTTGTATCAAAATGCAAATACGAGTAACATAGCGATTTGTCCGTGGCAGATTATAATCTCAGATGAATGTATCATTGTGCATTCGGCCAGTCGGATAAATGGTGCCAATTGCTGAAGCAAATTGTGGCTATTTGTTTATGAAACTCAGCTCAGTGACATTTGAGACACATTCTGTGTTCCGAATTACGTTTCTAAGATTGAATTCGTGAAAAGGTTATGGGTTATAAGTAGTGAGAGTGAGTCAGTGTTCATGGTTTCCTTATTAGTTAATTTATGGTCAGACTATGTATGTACGTGAGGTCTATCTAATATTCGCGAAAGATAAAACGAAAGTCGAAAGTTGGACAGCGTCCGGCTTCTTTCGACATTACTCGGAAAAGCAGTCACAAACACACAGTCATTAGTTTAGCCTTAAATGATGATTCAACAGAATAATTTGGCATAGAATTATGTGAGCAAATAAAACAAAAGACATCATCACCAAAAATTAATAACGTAGTTTTTATTCCGTGGCACACTTGTCTCTGATGACGCCGTCGGATGGCGCCAAAAAATCAGGTTCCATTATTTATGTAACCTCCTTATTATAAACTGATTAATATTCACAACGCACGTGTCGTATGTTTAATTATTAGCCATATTTTAATATTTGAGGTAAAGCTAGTGATAAATATCATGAATATCGTTGCATTTACTCATCGGATTTAACCTACTGACCCTTTCGGTAGCTGCTTTAGGAATATAGTAGTAACATGTTTTATGACTCGGTGTGACACTTGCATAAATTTATTTGTAATCTTCATGTTTATTATTCGTAGATCCTTCAGGAGGTATTCTTTTCATACTGCCATAGAAACGTTTTTAGGGTTCAGTTCCGTACCCAGAGGGTAAAACGGAACCTTATTACTAAGACCAGGCCACCGCCACTCGGCCGTACCTACAGCGATAAATGCCTATAAATTCGCGCGGCGACGGCGCCACACCAACTGATGGGTGTCGCTGCTCATGCGTTGAGCTCGCACGTGTGTTTGGTGGAAGTTTTATTATTAAAATAAGTTTAAAATAAGAGAGAATGGCTGGTTTAAAGTATTGCTCTTTTGATGGATGTGTGTCAAGACAAAAGGACGTGGGATTGACATTTTTTTCATTACCTTGCAGATGAGAAAATGTAGGTAAATTCAAATTTATTTTTAAACTATGAAACTATAAACCTTCACATTCCTCATTTTACTAACATTAATTAGTTACTTTGTTGATACTTACTAATAATATGGACTCATGTCTGAATTTAAGGAATTTGTTTTTTATAATTACGAGAGCAACTTGAAAATGTGACTTTTTGTTTGTTGATATATTTTAACGATTAAGGTGTCAAATGAAAGGCCTAAGTCTAAAACTATTTTATCCGTTTGAATCATATAAATAGGTCAACGCGTTAGGAGATTAGAATTAATTAAGAATTAAGAATAGTAAAAATGTAAACAAACCAGATTTTTTGATGTTTTTGTTCCACAACTTTT
>NWSH02000019.1:3868519-3878815 GCA_002382865.2 Heliothis virescens
AAACTTTAATATTTTAATATTTCGTTGCTTTTTACGTGGGGAACATTGAGACATAAAAATATTAAAAATAATTTTCTATTTAAATTATTCGTGGAGCAAAATGAAACTTAAAGTACCTTTTTACTGTAATATTTATTTATAAATAGAAAAGCCGTGGATGCATTTGGGAATCGATGTTCGTGTTTCAAAAGTTTGCTAAACAAAAGAATGGAGCAAAATGCAAACAACCCATGTTTCTTTAGCTTTTGTTTTGTCGACCGCAAATTGGAGATAGGTACCGATTTTTGGGTTGTCATATTCATAAGCAAGAAAAAATCTAGAACTTCTAAATGAGTTGTTGATCTAATTAACATATATTTTCCTTGTATTCTTACATTTCATATAGATACTCAAAATGTACAGACGACAGCAGGTCAACCTACCCGAATCTGTCAAATTTTACCAATCGAACATTAACCTTCCACTTTTGTGGTAAGGTTGAAAATCTATTGATTAAATATGACAGATTGAGGTAGGTTGATGTGCTGGCGTCTGTACCAAAAATATCCGATAATTATGCCAGTCTGAAGACAGTCCTTCGTTTATCACGAATGTGCAATAATATTTTGTTCTTCCTTTTCTACTATTCCGCATCACTCCTCCGCAGAACTACTTAAGTATTATGTTAACGAGAACCTGCACTCCCATATCTCCCCAGTTCCCAGTCCCCCAATTGCATCAGTCCAGGAACTCAAAAGTATCAGCGTTTAAATGTAAATTTCCTCAACGTCACCCAACACTGTTGCAGTACATTGTAGTACGGCGTTCCATCTCATTTGACACAAAAACTCTGTAACTAGACACCGGGTTTCCCGCGCCCACTAATTGGCTGAACGCTTCAGTATAGGATTACGGAGTAGGATGACAATGGTTTTCTGAATTTTGCGAGGTTTATTTTGAACGATATTCCTACTTCAGCTTTCCTTCGCATGCTGTCTTGCAACTTTTTAATTGCTAAGGTTTCGCGGAGAGGGAGAGAATGGAAAGAGAGTTTGTGGTTGCACATACGCTTGACCACTATAATATTCATTTCAAATAATTTACTTCGAGAAAGCTCATTTTGGCCGAAAATTAGTAGGTATGGACGCAATTATTATTAAGTGGGAACATAAGAATTCTATGCCATGTGTAAAAGGCCATGTTACCTTCCTATCCTTATTACTTACGAAACATTTGACAATCACATAAAAACCATTAATATATCTATGTTACCTCAATGATAAAAACAATGAAAATCCCATAAATCATGGTCTTCCTACATCATGTCATTCTGCCAGCACGGGGCTATTTTCGTCAATTTTATTTGCATATTTTAACGCTCAATTGATAGGGGCCTATTAATTTGGGGAAGGGTCCAATTTACCGTAATATATTTATATCCTACGAAAGGACATTACTCCATGATATTTACCTCCAATAAATTGATCAAGGTATTCAAATTCCTTTGAAGTTATAAATAGGTTTATCGACCATCAATAATTATATCGGGGTAGCATTTATTGATAATATTTATCTCATTACATCTCGACTTGTTAAATAAATGGACTTAAATATAATTTTCTAGCATTACATTTTAATTTACGAGATCAGATATCTGTGTAATATGTATCAAGATTGATGAATTTATCTAATTATAGTAATTATGTAGATCTTTTATCTGGTAGATATCGACAGCCAACATTGCCTGATAAACCTTCAGACTACTTTCATATAATTATACTTTTATGTTAATTTGATTTTTATCTATTTAAATATGTGTCACACTTCCGTGGTTGATAAACGGACATGACTGCAAGCACGTAGCTGCAGTGCTATGCACTTTATGAAACCTTAAACCACTAATCGTAAAAACTGCTGAATTTTTAATTTGTGAGTAGGTTGAAACATTGTGCGTTATCCCAGTGATACCACTGAAATAGAATTGAAAATATATTTATTGGATATAATTCCATAGATCTATGATCCCCAAATAACAATTATCGTACTGTTTATCACAACATATCATTAACAATCACCTCTTTCTACTCCCTACTTCCCAACAGACCGTGACAACACCACACTCGACATTACACATCTTTTTCTAACACTATAACAAATGACAGAGATAAAAGATACACGAGTTCGCTTACCAACCCATAATTTCACGTTTCGCTGGCGCGTTTACTTCTAAAGCGTATAATGCCGAATCTAAATTTATAATTAATGTGTTCGTGGCATATGGCATGTGTTGAATGAATTATTTATGACTGTGTCTGTGATAAAAATAACAGCAATTATTCGGCTATATGGATGGGCGGAACGAAAGGAAGTTTGTGACTCTTTGATGGCGATAGTTCTAAATTGAGGATTTAGGTTGTAATTGAGGTCCTAATTAGGTTATTATTGCCCAGTTTCACAGGTTCCAAATAAATAGTGTCATAGAAACGTTTTTAACTGTGACAACATGATCTGTCAGATAGCTATCTAGAACTATATCTGGAACCTCTGAAACTGGCCGTGTATGTCCAAGTTCATGCATAGTCCAGGTTTCCTTGAGGTGTTTTCCAAAATAAACAGAAATCACCAACCCGCATTGAGCAAACGTGGTGATAACGCTCAATCCTTCTCTGAGTGAGAAGAAGCCTAGGCCCCGCAGTGGGACGATAAACTGGCTGATGATGATGAAGTTCTATGAATTCTATGGATGGAGACTAATGGAGAGGTAGAGGAAGACCGAAGAAAAAAATGATAAATTGTGTGAAAGATGACATAAGTAAGAAGGGAGTGAATGTCAGTATGACGAGTGACAGGGAGAAGTGGAAGCAAAAAATATATTGCGCCGAATCCAAATAAAATTGGGAACAGGACAGGAAGATGATGATGATGACTAAGTTCTTTGTTATGGAGCGAGTAAATTCCTCCAAGTATTAGATAGCATTCTAGGCTGTTAAATAACCTGAGTACTTAAAGCACTTGAGATAAAAGCCCTTCTGGTAAGCACTACAACTAGTCATATTCTACTGTTACGTTGGTACTTTCGATTTTCCAGGAAAATACTTTATTGTATTGGATACTCATAGGTTTATATGGAATTGTTTGTATTAAGTGATTGTACTTATAATGAAGTTATTGCTATGACTTTACTTGCCTCCGCCGGCGGTTTCACCAGAGTCCCGTGGAATCTACTTTTCCCGCCTGTAGCGTAAGTAGTCTATAAGCCTTTCTCGATAAATGAAAATTATCAGATTTTTTTAAATCAGAACCTAAAATTAGCACGTTCAAACAAAACTCGGAAATCACCAACCCGCGTTGAGCAAGCGTGGTGATTAACGCTTAATCCTTCTCTGTGTGAGAGGAGTCCTATGCCCAGCAGTGGGACGATAAAAGGCTGATGATAACTCTTCAGCTTTATAATATTGGTATACATTTCTACCATAATGAAACAGACATGAATACTTGTAGTTCTATTCATATAGGTATGCCTATGCGCATCTTACGCATGATAACGTAAGTTAATGACGGCAGGACAGTTGGTCATAAAATTTAAAAAAAACGTCAAACTTTCCCTGTCGCTGAATTCTAAAGGTAAAAAAAATATAAAACATTGCGTTAGAATTAATTGAGAGGCTTAATTAAATAAGAAAGAATTTACTTAGTTGCTAAATCATTGGTTCATCTTTTTCTAATGCCAACATTGTTGCAAATTAACAATTTAATTGAAGAGAAAAGAAAATTGCATTCCTGTCAAGAAATAAGATACATAGCCTGCTTAACTACGGAACTTCAAGAGGAGAATAAAAACTGGAAGAGGTAATAAAACTACATGGAGGGTCTCAACACTGTTTTCCAACATCAAATTAACTGTAATTAGCTCACTAGTCTTTTAACGATTAGACTGAAATTACAGACATAACTTTTTAATATTATATTTTAAACACAAGTGGGTACAAAAGAAAATAAGAAGATAGAATTAGCATATAGACCAATACATAATAATACCTATTTATTGAGTAGATACAGATTTCTGCCTAAGTCCAGTTAAGACCGAGTATGACTCAAACATTACATTGAAACAACAAAGCTGCAACAAAGACCCAACCAAATAGAAAGTAAAACAAATCAAAAGGACAAGTAATAAAATCCCCCAAAAATGCTCTCAATTAACTTCCTACAAAAGAAAGCCATTACAAGGAAGCGAGCAAGAATCCGACTCAAGACGTAAAACTATAGAGGACGGCACGTGGGCTACCCAATTATAATAATGGATATTATTTTTACGACACCAAACGAACATTCCTGTTTCCTACGAAGGAAATAGAAATAAAACACCGGTAAACGAAAGACTAAATAAATGAAACTGAATGAAGCCGGGGTACAAGTATAGTCGGTACTCTTGGAACGATTTATTTATTGCCAACTGTGGTCTAAATTAAATTGGTGTTGATACAGATGATTAATAGAAAGGTATTTTTATGTTTAAGTCATTTATGCTGCTGCTATTATGCATTTAGTAGAAAATGCTAACAATATGTATCAGGACTTACGACTGATAGGGATACGCGATCCTAATAGCAATAAGGAGGTCAATATTAAGCAATATTCATAATAGAATTATGTACTACAATAATGACATTTTCAAAAAGTACAGATCACTATTAAAGCAGATTTCAAAAGCCTTATGGATGTGTCTGGTTATTTGAAGAATCATGTGGTAGCAATAATAACACTGAGTAATAAGGTAACAATGCATTATGCAGAAGCAGGTGCCCTCGCTAGTGCGTCATCAGAGAACCTCATTAAACAGCACCTTTCCCTTAATTTGACTTGACGTCAAGCTAATGTGTTTTTTACTTTTACTTCCTTAGAGCGATATAGAATTTCAATGGCATGTGTAGCTACTTCACACGTGTTAAATATGCGAATATAATTTTTTTCTTCAGCTGCCAAGGTCTACATAAAATGTACAGAACAAATTATGATTTTTGGGAGTTAATCTTCTTTCTAACAGAATTAAAAATTTTACGTAACAGAATTCCTATGAAAAACAATCTGTCATGGCGGACACAAACCACGGCAAAAATACCAACAGCATTATAAAACAGCAATTATAAAGCCGTGTCTAACAACACTAAGACGAAACGGACAGACAAAAAGGCCAATTACAAAGTGATCAAAGCTTAAAACACAAAATTCGTTGCTGTTAAAACGGTATGCATCGCCGGNTTAAACAGCACCTTTCCCTTAATTTGACTTGACGTCAAGCTAATGTGTTTTTTACTTTTACTTCCTTAGAGCGATATAGAATTTCAATGGCATGTGTTCCTACTTCACACGTGATAAATATGCGAATATTTTATATATGTTACAGCTGCTAAGGGCTAGATTAGTGTTCAGAAAAAGAAAAAGATTTTTGGCGTTAATCGTTGAGAAATAAAAATCTTACGTAAAAGAAATCTATCATGGCGGTCAGACCACAGCAAAAATACCAACAGCATTATAAAACAGCAATTATAAAAGCCGTGTCTAACAACACAAAGACGACACGGACAGACAAAAAGACTAATTACAAAGTGATCAAAGCTTAAAACACAAAATTCGTTGCTGTTAAAACGGTATGCATCGCCGAAATACAGACTAAAGGCTGGACGTACGGCCTTCCATAATTGTTGCTTTTTTATACACTCACCTGAAGGTCGGCGGAGTTAAAATTTTAATTGCCCAAAACATTAATTCAGTGGGAACTCGTTTGCAAAATGAAGGACTACGAAAAACCGTTGTTTGTTCGCTAAAGAATGCGGAGTTTAATTGTGGATTTGAAAGAGATGGATGGTTCCGTGCGTGTTGCTAAACTTTAACAGGTAATTGATTTGTATACAGATATATTTTTATGGAGGCAAAAAACTGAAGGTCGAATAACATCAATTACTGTGAAACAAATGAATACGAAGTAAGAATGTGAACATTTTTGGATGAGACACGTTATGACAAGCAGATACCATATCATCATCATTATCAGCCAATTGCCGTCCACTGCTGAACGTAGGCCTTTTAATTCCGCACGCATACGCAAGTTCAAAATTAAACAATGCAACTAATCTTGATTTCCCATACAAAATTATAAAACTTTTGTTTCGGCATTGGATCAAAAACATAAGCAGCATGAGTTGAATATTTAAATACTCGGCATAGTGTCGTGTCAATCCATCACCTACCGCCAATACTTCTGACAGCTTGTCCTCCCATGGTATTGTCTCTTAACGAATTAATATGAACTGAACACGACATTGATATAAGGAGAACACCTATGGGGAGTAAGCTTTACGCTCTTATTGATATTTCACCTTATACACGTGTGAGGATGTAGATAATGTTTATAAACCGTTAGCTTTATAAGATTTTATGATACACAGGAATTTGGTAACTATTTGGGAAATAATTTATATGCATTGCACATTTTAACTATATTGGCCTTCTTTTGAGGCATCAACTCGTGTCGTGTCTATGCAATTTAATGGGTAATTTGAGCATGTCAATGATTTTCGAAGATACAGAAAGTGATTTAGAGCAGAGAAATATGAGATACCCTATTCTTATTAATTTCTCCATCTGTGAGATCCTTAGCAATCATTTGAACAATCAAAAGATGGCCCGCCAAATTCAACCACATTGCATCTATTTCTGATCGTTCGACAGCCTCTAAAGCTTTATCAACACATGTGGCAAGGATCTCATGTTTACATGAAGCACTGATTGCTGTTCACACGAGTCTGTTTTACAGCCGACAGCTTCGTTTTATTATTATAAATGACGACAATCGCTTGAGTGACGAGATAACGAAGACTAATAAGGTGTAGTTAAGCTATTTGATGGGTTAATGGTGATTCCTTATGGTAAGTTTATGGTTAATAAGATATGAAATGGTTTGACGGCTGTCAAGTTTTTGTGACTTGGTAACTGTCGATAGGTTTGTCGCAAGTCCGAGATTTGAGTAAAATTTCTGTTTATGATGGCAATCAAGCTCAAATAGAGGGTCAATAATTCACCATGCACACGTAATTGTCAATAGAGGTATTAGTATTTTACTGTGCAGTTATTACACAAGATAACATACAGCAACCTACAACATACAGAAAGAAGGACTAAGGGAAGTCTGTCAAGATCATATAACCACATCATAAAGTTAAGAACTTCGAAGCTTTAAGGTTGGTAGGCTTTATTCAAATCTCGAATAGTAGGAGTACTAACATTAAAGTAAGTACCACCCTAAATTCATTCAGTTTCTAGCAAACATTCGTGTACATTCAACAATATTCCCACAACAGACCTGAATAAGAGATTATTTAGCCTCAAAGCCCCGCAATTCAATATTGAAATCGAAACTACAATTCGCACAACAACGACATTACTTCCAGCACACATATTAATTTTAACGTTTCACAGTGTTGAACAAGCCCAAGTTCAGTGTTTGCCCGGTCTTAGTTACAAGTATTAATGGGGTATGAACGTGACCGACGGACGAACGTCGCCGCTATATATAGAGTCCTCGTAATGGCTTGTATTTCCTTGGCTAAGCTGCACACTGTTTTGGGTATCAACAAACATGTTGTTTGCAAGTAGAATGTCTAATGGATTTGAACAGAGATCTATGACTTGTTGGTACTTGGTTTCTACAGTTAGTTCGTAATTGCGTGCCTTTTGATGCATTATGTTCAATTGTGGACTATTTTGCTGCAAGTAAAGAGAATTTTAGTGACGTTCTAAGAAACTGTCCTCTTCAGTCCGCAAGAACTGTCTTAAAAATATAAGTAGCCTTCATCTACTGTACCCGCCAGTTTTTCTCATCCCAATATAATTCCTTCATTATTTCATGGCCTATGCGACAGTTGAACCTACTTATGAACCCTTTATTCAGAGAACGATCATTCTATCTCCGCAAGTTCGTCTCCAGTCCCCTCTGTATGTCAGCACATAATGAGTTGTATTTCCTCAGCTTAGTACAGTACGCACTATGAATGCCTTGTATTCGGCTGCATCTGACTGATAGAGCGACGCGGCGTACTTCGCATACAAATAGTTTGGTGCAAATCAGTGGCTGACGGGCTCGCCGTGAGACCGATCGGCGTTGCTGTGACAACCCAATGGATTTCTGTTGGTTTTAATGTACGGTTGATCGTTGGAATCGTCCTTTTTTAAATTTAATGATTATATTTCTGGGGAGGCTTCCTTATGTTCAGATTTATGCTTTTAAATCTTCCCTTTTTGTCTTAAAATTGTTCTTATTGAATTCTGCTTAGCAAACTCAGTAGGACCACTTTGGAGCCAGTCACCTAATTTTACTTTTACTCATAGTTGCCGCTTTACAGCTTTATAAAATCGTCTTACAACCCAAAAACGCTCCCCTTAACTTCGAAAATCCAATTCATTAAGACTCGATGAACTGCCAAAGCAAAGTTCATTACGTATAGTGTTCATTTACATAGACCGAGTATAACCCCACCAATGTTCAAGGAATTTGAAATTCATATGAATGAGGTCGTCAATGTCAACACTCGTGGACCTAACAGGCGAAACAACGGCTCTTATATTTAGGCCCTTGAAAAACGCGACACCTCTTGAAAAGGTACTGAGAATTGATGATGTAGACGGTACTTAGCTGTTTATCATTAATTATGTTTGGTCGAGTTGTTGTGTGACTTGGCTTCCCTTTTTGCTAAATGAGTAGCTACTATATATGTGTGTGCGTGTGTGTGTGTGTGTTTGAGGGTGTGTTTGTGTGGGTGTGTGTATATGTGTGAAGGAAGAAGCTAAAATAAACGTCATTTGTTGAGGAATATGCAAGTATCGTAATATAGAATAATGTTAGGAAAATTAATACGAAATTAAATTAATGCCTATTGAATAAAAAACGGTTCACAATATCATGGAATTCTTTCATTATCATTTTATTGATAACCTTAAATGCAAAAAAGTGTCACGATACACTATTAAACTTAAATAATATGATATTGTTTGTCACGTCAAAACATTCGAAAAAAAATAATAGTCACAAAATAACAATAATAAGAGCTAATAATTAGGGGCTTCCGAAAACAAGATAAATATTGAAACAGAGCAAAAAATAATACCATTACGAAACGGCGGAACCCCATCGATTCACCCTGTCCAAGGCACGCCACTGACAAATGCAATGACAGATTTCTGGCCCCATTTTTTTGTCCCCACAACTTTAACTGCGCTTACAATCTACACCTTATCTTCCACCAAATAAGATATATTTTCCCATGTTTGAAATGCAAACGCTAAATGGTAGGCTTATCTATGGTATTTGGGAAATTCCCTTCAGTGACCGCAGTTTTTTTCTTTTTCTTTTAATGTCGTGTAACCACACGACATTAAAAGAAAAAGAAAAAAACTGGGCTGTCGGAGAAATGAATATTATTATACTTTATTTTACTTTACCACCTAAATCTCTGCTTGTTTGAGTAAAAAACACCGTACCTGTAAAAAATAAAAAGAATATTAATAATATGGTAATTGTCGCAATAAAATATATTTTTCGTTCAAACAAACAATACTTTAAAAAATAACATACTTTGAAATGTAAAACAGAAAACAAAAGAATATGTGACAGCGGTGGGATTCGAACCCACGCCCTTTCGGACTGGTGCCTAAAACCAGCGCCTTAGACCACTCGGCCACGCTGCCTTCTGTGCGAAACGACGAAATTAGCGACCTATTTACTAGGCGTACTTGACATGTACTTAGAATGCCAAAAAAAAATCGGTACGCAAGTTTACTGAAAATTATAGACCGGTACATCAGTACAAATCGATAGAACGCACAATATGATGTTGTTGATATGAAAGACAGGACAAAGTAGTAACCTCTTTGGANTGACAGCGGTGGGATTCGAACCCACGCCCTTTCGGACTGGTGCCTAAAACCAGCGCCTTAGACCACTCGGCCACGCTGCCTTCTGTGCGAAACGACGAAATTAGCGACCTATTTACTAGGCGTACTTGACATGTACTTAGAATGCCAAAAAAAAATCGGTACGCAAGTTTACTGAAAATTATAGACCGGTACATCAGTACAAATCGATAGAACGCACAATATGATGTTGTTGATATGAAAGACAGGACAAAGTAGTAACCTCTTTGGATAACTTGAAGAAATAACAAAAGACCCATGAAATAAAGGATATTTTTGCACTACATGTTGGTAGTGCTATAATAAGAGAGTACCAGCGCAATAAAGATCAGTTAGTGTGACCACTAG